>CAIGRO010004663.1:0-11988 GCA_903798355.1 Fraxinus baroniana
CTGGGAATTCAAGTTCGGATCAGAAATCGCCAGCATCTAAGAACTCCAGCTCCCGAGTGTTTTATGGGAGTAGAGCTTTCTTCTGAGCGTTGATTTGACTGACTCAGAGTACACTGATGATTTTATTGCTTAGAGTTGAAACTGATGCTAGTAGTAAAACTTAATGTATTATGTAATGTGGTGTTAATTATTGTAAGATGGGAATGTTTCAGATGGTGGAAAAGATCTCAACTTGTACGTGTTAAGAGCTTTGTTCTGTTAGAGATCGTTGTTCTTGACTTTTATTGTTAAGACTTTTACTCTTTTCTCTGATTGTAATAAATGTGTTCATTATCAACTTCCCTTCAGTAATGGATCATCGTGACCTTTTCCTGTAATCACCTGTTGATGTGGTTGAGTAAAAAGTAGTGTTTAGCTGAAGTATCAGTTTCTTTTTCTTTTTTCTTTTTGACAACGTCCCAAAAATCATGGGTTTGTTTGTCCATAGTTCTTCACTAGACTTTTCATAGTTGCATAATGATGGCATTTTTAGCTTTCAGTAGTATTTTTCCACATTCTTTAGATTATTATTGAGGAACGTGATCTTGTCTTGTAGCATAAAAGATGATAGCTAACAGAAAAGGTTCTAACCTTGTGTAATTGCAAATTCAAAAGTTCAACATGGAGAAACTAGGGGAGGATTAAATTTAAATGTTCCCCTATTTACAAATTGACACTTCAGATCGGTACTTCAATTATTTCATATGCTCTTGTGTACATATGCCTCCTGCAAACCCATGCAATCTGGCCATCATCCCTGTATCTGACTCGCCATAGTCCAAACTTCTCCGAAATATCTTTTCCAGTTGAACACCTCCGATCCCTTAAAAAGTCCACCATCCATTGCTGAGCCGCTTTAAGATCTTGTTGAATGTCCCTTGAGCCCTTGCTTCTGTTCCCGTTTCCTAATGCAGCAACCCCCACAGCTCCAGCAGCAGCTGCACCGGCTGCCCCGTATAGAGTGGGAGATTCAACCAGATGTGCCACCTCCCTTCCAAGATCAGGTATCATTTCTCCCATCCCTGCTGCTAAATGGGCTCCAATCTTCAGGGCAAATGTTAAAAGTTTCATGAACTTTTTCATGTATGGAGCAAGGCATTTCACTGTGACGTTGTCTACTTGCATTAGTTCACAACCAACCTGATCTTCAACCACGTGCATTTCTTGTCGAAATTCACATAAAACATGCAGCCGGAGTGCAGTCATGCCTGAAATCATGGTGGTGACTAATCTCCTTGAGTAGTTCTCAGTTCTGACAAAATAGAACATATTTGGTACTTTTCTTTCTTCAAGTTGAACTTTGAAGTTCACGAGGTAGTTCACTTTGTTATGAAGTTCAATCAAAAGCCTGTGTTCGTAATATCTCAGACCTTGAATTTCCTGCTTTATATCTCTGATTTCTTGTTCAATGATCTTTAGTCTCTGCAGAACTGTTTCGACACCCTTGGCTATCCCAGCAAATGTTGGCTCAATCGAACCATCTATTTCTTCACTGCCAGTTGAAGGATGCTCTGGATCGTTTTCCAATGGAACTTGAAGTTCTACGGCAAGGTTATGTAGATCATGGTACCTACGGTGAAGTACTTCTCGGAAATCATCATCTGATAACAAATTCCTAGCAAAATCAAAATCAGATCCTGGAACAGGGCTGCCAGAATCCAACAATGGTTCCCAAGTGTGCTGATAATCATACATGCTGTCTGCAGGAACTGAGAGCAGCGCCTGTTTCAACTGCTGCAGAGGAACATATTGATTTTTCCTGTATCTGGGGGGTGTTAGATTTTTAACACATTCTGGACGAAGAACATTTTCAATCAGAGTAATCCCATTACAGAGGCTCTGGATTGCTGGTATTATGAGCTGCTGGAAGAGTCTAAGAGTTTCCGTTAGGTTTTTGGTTGAGCATGCAAGTACGTCAATGTAATAACCCAGTTGTCCACCAAGCTCTATGCGTATGTAGATGCCGTTTATGCTTATAGAGATCAGATACTTCTCAAGGCTGTATGATGCTCCATGTTGATTCTTTAACCCCATGATTTTGTTGTGTAAGTGTACCTAGATGTCAGCAAAACTCCGATTTAAGAACTCGTGAATTTGAACCATCTCATCAAAAGTCAGCTACAGGAGATAAATGGCAAGAAGTAAATAAAGGGACTTGCCTGTAAGCGGGGAAAGAAGCCTGGCGTGAGAAACATGTGGCTCGAATCATCCAAGTGAAGATGTCTCCCTATGTAAATGCAATCAGAAGTGTTCACCTGCCACCTCTGAGGTTTCCACCTGCCTTCTTCTAGATTGGAGGTTATTAGTAGAGGTGAATTGGGGTCCGATGGATCTTGTTCATAACAAAGTTCCAGTTTCAACATCATTTTTACAAGATCGCTGGCGTCCAGGTTCTCGAAAACATTTGAACCCATTCCAGGAATGTGATTGTGCGAACTTCCACCTATACTCTTCTCTAACTCTTTCCTGCTTATGAATCCACTTTTTTGAGTTGAACTTTGTCTTTTGACATCTATTCTTGTTAGCAGACCAAGTACTTCTCCACAAAACCACTCGCAATCCAAGATTAAGAACCCCAATTCATCAAAATAAATCACCTCACCTATATGATGAAGACAGGTGGCAACTGCCCTCCTCCTCATCTCCACCTTCTCCTTATTATCGTGTCTCGAGCGAATTCTTAGGGATGGGATCTTCACTTGGCATAGCTCCCCAAACTCCTTCCACTTCATTGCTGGCTTGTTGCGGTTTTCTAGTCTCCAATCTGATAAAAAATTTACGAGATCATTGCAAAGCTGATAAACTCGTGGAACTCTTTCAAGAACCGTTTTGCTTGTCTTCCGGAGATGATGACTGAGTTTACTCACAGATGCAGTTGATCTTGCATCAACAGTAAATACGGTTGGATAGAATTCAACAAAACCTTGAAATTGCTCTCTTACTCTTTCAATTGAACTTACAGTAGCTTGTAAGTTATCAGATGGTTGGTTGATCTTGTCATAGTGTGTGATCACCATAGTGACATTAGGCAGCATACATTGCTGCACTGCTCTTCCTGAGTTGGAAACAATAAACCTGAGCCAGTACTTGAGATCTTCTTCTATCTCACTGGGTGTCTTCAGTTCTCTATTGTTCGACTTCCTGTATAAACTGGATACGATCAGGAAGAAGGATGCACTGCCATGCCCTGGAAACATGATATCATGCAGCGAATAGAACTCTTGCTGCCCGGCAAGATTCCATAACGAGATCTTTGTGTCTTCGTCTTTAAAAGTCTTTATTTTCATTCCCACTGTTCTGACAGCTTGCTCAACAGGGTTCACCAGAGTTCTTACTTGATTCACGTATGGCAGTTTTGAAGGTGAAAAGTTCTGGGATATGGAATTGCATAGTGTAGTTTTACCTGCACATCAAACCAGATTATTGCATATCGATAACACTTTCATTCAAGAAGATCAGGATCTTCAATATTGCAGTGAGCATACCAGAAAATTCTTGACCACATAGAAAGACTCGGCAAGTCTTGGGCACTGTCATTGTCATGTCCTTGAGCAAATCAATATCTGGTTCTGGTTCTGTTCTTTCTTTCTGGCCCAATCTCTGATATATTCCTTCTGCCTTCCCAGCAATCTGCAGTGGCGTTCGCGCAAGATCAATATCTTCGATCCAAGGATTGACATTTAATGTCTCAATTATACTTTGCAGCACGGCCTCACCCTTCACGCCTTTGCAACCTTGTAAAGACAAGCATCTTAAAGTGGCATTCCTCTCCAAGCTCTTGAAGATTTTCACCATATCGTCTGCATTCAAACTCTCATCATCATATATTCCGAAGCGAGTTACACTCTGATTGGAAGTCAGCATCTGTAGAATCGCTGCTAGCCCGTCCCTGCCTATCTTGGTTTTCCGTCCCCCAAAAGTTACCGACTTCAAAGTCACATTTGCTTGATTTTGCAGTGCTGAGAACCTGCTCAAAGGGCAGAGTAAATGTTCTACGCCTGTTCCTCCAAACAAGTTTCCATCAAGGTACAAGCTCTGCAAACTCTGATTCTTAAACAGTCCTGCTGCAACATAAACAACTCCTTTGTCTTTTAGGCAAGTTTTAGACAAATTCACCTCTTTAAGACTTCGGTTCTGTTCGAGTGCCCAACGAAATTCCTTTGCCCAGCGCGACTTCAGCTTGACTCCGGTCATGTCAAGGGACCTTACAGTTGAATTCCACCCCAAGGCACAAACAACTCGGCAAGCTCCTGAAATATCAATATGGTATATCCTGAGTGTGTTATTCTCAGGTACGAATTCAACCACCTTGGAGCTTCTCTTGTTGTGATCTACACTCCAGACATGGACCTCCATAGATCGATTCCTCGCTAAAACAGCTGAAATTAAAGGTGTTGCAGTAATTGATTTGGAATCGAAAATCGTCAACATCTTCAAAGTTGAGTTTGCTTCGATCATTTTAGATAGTTCTTCTGCCCCCTTCGACCCAATTGAGTCTTCCCATATTTGCAACTCTTCTAAGCTACCATTTTCCTTGAGAGCTGAAGCAATAAGTCCAGCTCCATCCGAACCAATACCTGATTCAGATAGCATGATTTCCTTAATGCATTTATTCATCCTCAAAGTATCTGTTAACTCTGATAAACACACTCTATCAAACTTGTTCCTTTGAAACACTAATTGCTTGATTCTCAAGCTGTTTTCAAGCAGCAACCGGAGATCTTTTACTTGTTGAAGCTCCCATTCGACCTGGTGGAACTCCAAGTTCTTCAATGAAGACCGGCTGCCATCGGCTGTTCCTAAAACTTTAAGAAGCTGAGAGAAGTGCTGAAGGCTATCTTCTGAAATGTTTACATTCAGAGAGTTTTCTGTTTCTTGGTGACAACCCGAACTTGGTTGGGAAAGGAAGAAGGAGACGCTGTGCAAGTCGAGACTGCCGGATTTCATCACATGCAGAACCCATTGAAGATCTTTTAGGTTCTGGCTTGATGCCATTGTTTGGGACTGTTTGGGATCAATAGAAGATCATTCAGAATAATGATTTGATCTCAGCTGTTCATTTGTTATATAGCATAAGACGATGAACTGTTTGCATATCAACAATTTGATGTAATCATTATTTCTTTCGGTGGATTGACTGAATTATGCCCATGTGTGACGTATTTACCATATATTAATGTAAAAAAGGAGTGTTTCTAGCTTCACATTGACTAAAGTTTTCTTTATAAAGAGTCTTGATTCTCTACTTCTGTTTGAAGGAAAATTTTGGAGCTAACACTGTTTAGATTTTGTTTTCTTCCCTCATTTTTTTGTAATAGACGTATAACCAGTCTATTTTAGTTCAAAATTGTGCTGAACGGGGTGATATGTTCTAATTCTAGCACCGTATGGAACATTTTTTGGGTAGATCCAAGCGGCCTATAATTTTCTAGGTGTGTCGGGCGGGCAACGAATGTGTCGGCACTAGCCACTTCGAAACCAATTGGCACGATTTGATTTACACCATTAATATATGAGTGATGCTACAAGTACATAACTTTCTAAATATTAGTCTATATAATTACACGCGACATTCATTCAAACCTTTAATTAAAATTTGACATTTACACATCAACGACAGGATGAGCGTCACATCACATTGTGTCAATAATTGTGTACATTTATTATGTATACTTAGCATTTTCCTATATCCATTGAAGACGTTCATGTGATGTATGCTGAGGTCATTTTCATATTGCGAGAATTCCAACAGCAAAAAGATGAATATGGGAATGGGAGCGGCAAATAATTCACCTTTTTTAACTTTTAAGCTGTTGGGAGCTGTCAGTGGATTATTTTCTTCTTCTTTTCCCATTGGAAAAATAAAGAATCCGAAGAACGCAGAGAACAAGGAGAAAGGCAAGTTGCAAATTTTCTCTCACACTTCTTTTGAGGTAGATTTTTTGAGAATAAATTTTTTGAAAAGTGATTTTTTGAAAAAAAAAATTGTAATTAAAAAATATGTACATACAAATACAATGAGTTCTTATACAAAATTATTTTACTAAGAGAATGTGCAATAAAAAAAATGAGTTTAAAAAAAAAATTAAAAAATTTGCTCCAAATAGAGACCTCATATTATCTGAAAAAATAGTACCATTATATTTGATTAAAGATGTCTTTAGCTATTGGATCATGTCGGCCACGTGGTCATTATGTCAAAGTTTATGGATAATGCTAACCGGCCGCATGGCCATTGTCAAAATTTATGGATAATGCTATGTACACGGGGGCCGGCCACGTGGCCATTATGTCAAAGTTTATGGCCTTAGATATTTGTGTCGACTGGTGGAATTCCTCATTGAAGAGAGCAAGAGAAAAAATAAATCAAGCAAGTCTTCACCAACAGTATAGAAACAACAATGATTAATTTAAACAAAGAAGAGCATTCCAAGAACTATAGTAACATAATATCAGCAAAAGACAGAACAAATGGACATGATAAAAGGAGCAGGACAACGAAATTATAAATCAAACATTTTATCTGTTTCCATACAGAAATGAAGTTTTGAACTCAACAAATACAGAACCACCTGTAAATAAATGAATCGTTCGTTAAACAGAAGCCTAGACGGCTAGCTCTCTCCTATTACACACTAACACGTTGAACTCAACCTCACATACAATTTGATAAAAATGCAAATCCCAGAAAAATAAAAATAAAAAGTTTGCCAGTAATCAGAGTTGGCGAAAAGTAAACAAGAAAAAGAATACAAAAAATAATTCTCTATCCCAGTGGTACTATCTTGTTGAAGAGGAGCACAACAAATTAACTAGAATGGATTCTCCAAAGTATATCCCACAATCTGATTTACATCTCAGTCTAAATTTGATAAAGGAACTTAGGTCATTTTCAAAAATTAAACCTAAAATCTTCACAACATCATTTGATACTGCTCTCCGTGAACGTGTCTACTCTGAACCAGCCTTTTAGCTGCGTGTAACGACATCATTATAAGCTGAGATATGTATATATATGAGGGGTACATACGAAGTTCACAATCCAAGTGTTTTCTGAAGTACTGTAGATATTTAAATTCTGATGCTTCCTATGCAGCAATTCCTGAAGAAAGTCATTGAGAAAAATCATCAAAATGAACTCAGAGGTATTATTTATTTATCATCTCAATCATTAAACATATGTACATCTGCAGAATTATCATAAGACTAATTGGAACATTACATCGTAAAAAATCTCTCAAACTGTGATGCACACTGCATTGTTCTAAAATATACAGACAAGGTAAAATGAAGCATCAGCCTCCCCTAATCACCATTCTGTGGAAGGATATGCCACCCATTTGTTAAGATCAAGTACCTTTTCTCAACAGTACAAGGAAAAGGGAGCCAAAAAAACACCCCTTCCCAAAGCACTCCAACCATTGGATACATAAATTACATATAAAAGTAACTAAGGACTTGTTGGATTTCATTATTAATTCCTAAAGCACTCCCCATTGGATACTGTTGACCAATTTGATGGCAATTTTTTATATTTTCTTCAAGTGAATGAAAACTCAAATGCTATTAAGGTTTCAATTTTCAAAGAATACTATGTAACAACAAAAATTACAACTGATTTCTTTCACATTAGTTATTTAACGAGATTCCTCCTAGCACATAATGCAAATCCTAATGGCACATAATTGTCTTCATCATACAATCTATTTAGATAACATTCTTTAAGGGAAAAAAAAGGGGTATCTTTTTTCTGATCTATAAATTTTTAAATTAGGAAAGGACCTTCCCGATAGGTGATTCAAACATTGATTAGGTAGTTAATTGATAAGGATGATTGCACCATATAATGCTTTATCACACCCATATGCAGTACATTACTCCTAGACTACATCAAAAAGTTTGTAGGTGCTCAACAAAAAGTATGACCAAGCAGGCTAGCGAAGATATTTATGGTTATCAAATGATGACAATGCAGAAGAGAACAATTAATTTTCCAATTTAATGCCTGTTTCATGACTTAAAAAGAAAATTATATTAACATTTTCTGTGGGCATTGATGTTTTCGAGCAATACTTGGTTGTATAAATTCTTTTCTTAAAGTATGGTTGTTTTACAAAATTGTTGTTGTTAGATTTATTCTCCCATTTAACAGGTCTAGACAAAGATTTGCATAAAAAAAATCATAATAGTTTTTATAGAGCAGTACAAGTTTATGGTGTTAAGAAGTATGTTTGCGACTATAGCATGAAATAATGCATAATAGGTCAAACATTTTTTACCTCTAGTGGATTGTCTATCATAGCCCACCCCAAAATCATCAGAATCTTTGGCAGAGACATCTTCTGAATTTCCCAGTCCATAACGAAATGAACCAGAATTATCTAGCTCAGAAGACATAGTTTGCCATGTTGGATCTCCATACACTGACCCGCTACGGTATAAATTTCCATAAGATCCTTCGTAATTACCACTAGATGTGGCAAATGAAGATGTTGTGGGCACACCTGAGCCACCGTTCCTTCCAAACCCTCCTGTTCCAAGTGCATAACTGTTTTCTCCACCTCTGTAGCCAACATTCCCTCCAGAGTGGCCAGAAGAACTTCCCCCAAGTGACGCAGCAATAGAAGAAGTTCCCCAGTTTGCACCATTATTTCCAAAGACTCCAAAGCTGCCACTTCCCAAACCAAAGTATGAACCAGAGCTAGAATTAGTTGTAGAAGTATTAAGGGCACCATTTCCCCACAAATTTCTGGATGGCATATTGTAAGAGGAATCATCTCGACTACTACCTGTGCTGTAACCAATGGGAACATTGTACCTGCTTTGATTATTACCAAAATAGGGGCTTAAAATGTGTCCGTAACCAATATTGCTGCTGAAGTTTGACCCTCCAGGCCCAGCATTCAATCCTTGATCCATATTGACACCTATTCCATATGCACGAGAACCTAAAACTGAAAATCCAGCACGAGAACTAGCTAGTGGATTATATCTCCCATCCATCCCAACTCCATAAGCTCCAAGAGAGTTCAAATTATATCCAGGGGAAAAGCTATTCAGTAGGTTGTTGGCTCTATTTAAACCATAATTGTACCCGACAAGAGGACTTCGGTTGGGCCCCGGAGAAAATTCTTTCGGTACAGCCCTCTTTACCTCAACCATCTTACCATTGAGCTCATGAAAAGTCTTGTGCAATGCTCTATCCACTGCATCCTCGGAATCATATGTTATAAATCCGAAACCCCTTGGCCTTTGAGTGTTGTGGTCATACATCACTACAACATCCACTATGGTACCAAACTGATCAAAGTAATTTTTAAAGTCACTTTCAGTGACGGTAGATGCTAGGCCTCCTACAAAAATCTTTTTAGTTCGTCCAGAACCTGGTGATTCTTGAGTGCTACTACTGTTTCTATTTACCAAGTGTTGATCATCCCTTGGAACAGCTTTTTTTGCTTCCACCTGAAAGAAAAAAGGGAATAAAATAATCCACAAATATAACGTTGTCCATCTAAAAATCAAATCTTGGAGCTAGGAATAACTAATATTGGCCCGTGCATATTGCTGCATTTTCAAAATATTGTAATCTCTATATGATATGTTCTATCAAACTACTCACAGTTCGCCCATCAATGGTATGCTTTTCCTTAACCACTCTTTGAGCAACTGCAGGGTCGGAGAAGACCACAAAACCAAAGCCACGAGCACGGCCAGTGATACGATCTTTCATGATCACTGCCTCTATGACTTCTCCGTATGCACCAAAATATTCTTTAAGACGATCCTCGTCTGTATCCCAAGAAATCCCACCAATAAATAGTTTGCCTTGATCTGACTCCATGTTTCTGCAATTCCATTTTTCATTTGACAAACAATTCAATAATCTTCTATCAAGGGAAACAATTTATAAAGGAAAACAAAGTAAAAGAAAATAAACTTTGCCAAATTGACAAAAAAAATGATTACAAAAGAATGTCGGTCAAACAGCAAAGAATAACCGGTCTTGTGAAATGTATAGATCAATTCACGAATGAAATGATGACCATTGATAAATTGAATAGTTGAGGTTGAAGCTGATTATTGCATAATGTAAATACATCCAAAAAAAAATTCCAGAATACCATTCAATAAAAGATAAATCTAACAGATCCAAGTATAGATAAAATGCAATTGAACAAGAATGTATAATACCTTATCCAGAAAATCAGGCAGGAACAATAAGACAGTGATTATGGGAAATGCTGGATTTAGTTTGAATTCATTGGATCCTTCTTTCTACATTCAAGCTTCAATCTTAAAATCCTGAAAATCCATAATTCAGATAGATCAGACATACCCAAAAGGGAAATTTTTAAAGAATTATAAAGATCGGATTTCTATTGAGAAAAAAAAAATTAATTACTTTGGAAGACCCACCATTAAAGGGAAGCCAAGGCGGCAAAAATTGAATGAAACTAAGATCTAAGAAGATGAATATCCAAAAATGGGAATAGAGGACGTGCTCATCCTTTCTCGTTCTTTCTCTGTGTTGTCTCTGCGAAACTCCTTATCTTCCTTCCTTTTTTTTTTTTTTTATATTTATTCCACCTTTCAAATTGAATCAGAAGAAATTCTTTCCTGGATATTCCACTTCTTTCAAATTGAATCAAAAGAAATGGAATTCCTTTGCAGAGAGAGATATGGGCACTGTTGAGCAATCCTTAAAGAATATTTGGAGGAGCCTAAGGTAATAATTCCTACCAAAAAATAAAATGCAATACATGCCTGATGCCTGCATGATTTTGTCTTGATTTCTCCTTTATTTTTATATAATTATTATTTCTTTTTGCATATTATTGCTGTAATAATTTCATAAATATTTATCAACAGCTAGTTGTCTTTGTTTATTTCTTTAATAATAATTGATCGTGTTGACATCAAAATTTGACCGACCCCGAAAAATAAAAACCCCAAATGTACGTAGCGATAGTGGGTGGATGGCCGACTCATTACATTACATTTTTGAAGTCGATAATTGACGTGTTACTTCCATTTTAATATGCTACAATCTTTTTGGTAATAGCAACTATCAAGGGGCTTATAGCCTACTTCTTCCTTGATCGTGGCCGATCGTTCGTGTTTCTTCAATGGGGGTGATAGGATGTGTGGCACGTTGAATTGATGGTCCGATACCTTACTAGGAGTTTGTCACAAAAATACTCACAATAGAGTATCTTTGGCTTACTATCCAATATTCGTCAATTTTTATATTTCATCATACTCGTAAGACCCTCCTAACATCTGAACATCTAGCGTCCACTTATGTATCGGGGCACTCGGGATTCAAAATCCGATCATGGATCCTTCAAGTAATCCAAGGAGTCGGCTTAGTCTGGCCTCAACATCTTGGGCACCATCCCATGCCTCGATATCTAGCCTTCAACCTCTTTCATTACACGGAGGTTGGCTCTTCGGGTCGTCCAAGTACATTTGATCTCCATGTCGCTGCTATGTGGAGGTGTGAAAGGACTCCACATGAGAGGATGATTTTACAATTATGGGCGTGTTCAGTAGAGATTAAAATAGAATTAAAATTGAAAAACTAGCAGTTATTGTTGACTTTTATTAGACGAATGAGATCCAATAACGACTATATTTTCAATTTTAATTGAATTTTAAACACGATCTAACACGCCCTATAATTGTAATTACATTACATTTTAAGGGAACATAGAGTTGACAAATTACATAAGTTGATTAATTACATAAATAAGACAGATTAAGGGGAAGGAATAAGAATAAATTGGTTTGAGAATTCAACTCTAAGAAGTAAGATGCAAGAAACACGTTGAGAGATGTCTTTTCAAATATCCGTGACCATTATTATTGACTTAAGCTATATCATTGCGTGGGAAATGGTCGTATTAATTAGTTTAATTTCAAAAGAGAAAATCTACACAGAGAAATAAT
>CAIGRO010004676.1:0-11223 GCA_903798355.1 Fraxinus baroniana
GGGTTTATGGGCTACCTTCAAATGATTTATTGGGCAATGGCTATTTAAGTAAAAACCTTTTCCATCAACTTGGGCCAAGCCCATTTTTCATCATCGCCCCAAATGTTAAATACAAATGACAAAATTGGCATCAATATTCAACAGCATCCATGGCTACGATTGCAATCTTGATTACATCCATATAAACTTTCTATGAATGAAACTCACTGTTGATGTCTTGCTCTCAAAAAATGGGGGGCTCTAAGGTTAGTCCAAGCAGCCCTTCCAGACTTTCCATTGGTTAAGTTTTCTATCCCATATTTGTCTTCCACACTAGATTTCAAAATTGGTGGCAAAATTATTATTTTTTTGGATTATGTGATATAGATAAATGCACCGTACCACAGTCCTAGTCGAGTGTTCGATAGGGATCTTGATATTTAATTTTGTCTCTCGTAATTTCATTTTCAAGAAACGTTGTCTATTGACATGATTTACTATTATGAAAGATAAATATGCCAATTCTATGGTCAAAAACTCAATGGATATCACATTCTTTATCTTGTAGGGATCGTGTAAGTGAATAATCAAATTTGTTAGAATTTTAAAATTCGGTCCAATCGGAAATTTTTGTTCTGAGCTAAGGTTCATTATTTGGTCCCGAAGCTGTTTTTCTAGTTGGCTTGCGGTCTTGCACTTCAATCGCAAAACCAACACACTATCACCGCACCACTCAAAAACTAGGAAGAAGAAGAAGAATGGACCCACACTGTGCACAGCGACGATGAACGGCGTTGCACGAAGGAAAGCCGTCGCCGCTATGCCATGATAAGTTGTTGGAGAAGTGTCGTGAAGAGTTGTCGAAGTAGGTTCGCTACGTGAATGAAGCATCTGGGAGCTAGATTTTTTTCAAAATGAATTATGAATGGGTAAAATGAATGTGGTAAATTAATTTAATTTAATAATGATGTTATTAATATTAAAAATTAAATTTTCATCTGATTTTTGAACCAAAAAATTTCAAATCTGATTTTTAAAATGACAACTAAAAAAATCTGGTTCCATGTAATATTCACTTGTGAAATTTGCATTTGTGAAGCCTGTTCAAGGGGTACCCTCTTGCTCCTTTTTCCAAGTGGTGCCCTTTCGCTTCTTCTTATTGGACTCTGGTTTTGAAGATGCATTACTCATCTAGATAGGTAAGTACTTTCATAATGTTTGAATGCCAGCAAACTGGAATAATTGGTTGGAAAGAGACTCCAATATAAAAGATGGTGATTATAGTGTACTCAACAAAATTGTTATGTTAAGAATTTATATAAAACTATGGGTAATTAAGTAATTCTACTTGGGGTGATTTAAGTAAACAGAAAAATTGATTAAAATTGTGGCGCAGTGAATAAATTTTGTTGTGATAATGTAGAAGCTAAATGCATCAAAACTCTAGCATGAGATGGTACATATTCTTCAGAGATGTTTTTTCCTGAATTTACCAATTCAAACACCTATCTTCTGAAACAATACATCCATTGTTACGATAAAAAAACACAGACTTGATCCGCAAAACATTAATTTCAACCAAACATATATATTATTCAGGGATACCAAGTCAGTCAAAATTAAATACCAATCAAATTCATACTTGATCATCGCATTGCTACTAGTAAAAAATTCCTTGTAGTGGCCGTCGATACAGTCAAGATTAAATGGATTGTGGTGAGAAGAAAAAGATTTACCCATAACTTCCGAGTGGATCCTGGAAGCTGGGCTTCACACCTATTGTCCAAATCTTATCAGACGAATGGGGATATCACAGTTGCCAAGTTTCCTTTGACACGTTTCACCTTAGTCGAAGGAAATAACCTCTTCAGAAACATCCAATAACTCCTCAACCTCAACTTCTTTTGCCTCGTATTCCTCTTCCTCATCGCTTGCTTCACCATCACGTAGTGTTTGCCTCTCCAATTTCTGTTCTTCATGCAAACGCTTCCATTCACTGACCCACCTATCCCACTCTTCTTAATTGCAATGAAACATCTTGATCCTCTGCTTCATACTTCTTGCTGTATTTCTTCAAGTTTTTAGCAATCTCTTCTTCTTTCTCAGGACTCAAGAGGGATGGAGGTCTTGGGCGCCACAAAAACTGAAATGAGGAGGAATTATTCAAGCAAAAATCGGACTCAAAAGGGAATAGACTAATGTCCTGTTAGGTAGGAACATAGATTTGTAGACCAAGTCCACATGCCAACAAGTAGAAAAACAGAACTTACTTGGAAGAAATGGTCCTTCATTATTCTATATAACAGCTTGCCATTGAAAGACCAGACATTGAACCCATTTTCCATCTCATGAACCGAGGTAACTGATGTGACAACATATCTATAGAAAGAAAATTCAAGTCACAAACAGAGCATTTGGCTTCATGTGAGATCATAATTAACCAATTGTTTACACAGACACAGTCAAGTAATCTTATCTGTGCTGTGAACTAAAAGCATAAAAATGCAAAGGCAATGCCATTAAGGCTTCGCTGCTATATGTCAATGACGTTACCTTCCTGTGGGATCCCATTCAACGTCTGTTGCCATGAAATGCTCAGATGTAGCCATGGTTTCAAGCTCTTCAACATTGTAGAACTCCAATTGTCCATTGAAACCTTTCAACCCTGCCAATATAATAAAGCGACCAGCTGGTGACCAATAAAGCGCATTCGCCTGTTTGCCCTTAATAGTTGTGAGCTTTGAGACCCGGCCGGTATTAGTACCACTGTGCATCGAGTAGAAACTTACATCAGGCCTTGGGCTATCGCCATGAATAACTGCAAACCTGTGGCCCTTTGGCTCCCAAGCAAATGATATAATCTTATCATTCTTATTTTCGAGCTCCAAAACTTCGTTAGGAATATCTCGTCCTTTGATTCTGAAAAGCTCAAAGCCAGTATACGTGCTTTTCTTGGTTTTTGTGTAGCGATCGACTTTGACAGCAAGGTAATCCCCATTGCTTTGCCAGTACATTTTACAATCTCTCACACTAAAGAGATTCTTCTGCCTCAACTCTTCTTTGCTTGGGATTTGCAGGAGACTCACCTGTTATTTGAATCCAAATAGTTAAGTCATCAGTTTAAGAAATCTACAAAGAACTTGATATAATGGAAAAAGCGTATGGAAGTTTGTGACTCACCCTGGCAGGTTGATTACCTCCACCAAGTTCCGGAGCATAGAGTGCAAGAATTGGATCAGTTGGTGACCAGCAGAAATCCATAACATTCTCAACCTTGATAGATTTCTTGTCAATGAGAGTAAAAGTCTCGGTTTCATAAACAGAAACGACATTTTTTCCTATTCTGGCGAAGTATTTGTCATCTTTTCCACCACTCCATCTGGCAAATGGAAAGTTGTCATACAGGACATAAGCATGTTTGTTATGTTACTATACTTCATCCTGCTTAGATGTGCATATCTGCCTGTTTTGGGGAAAAGGGGGAGAAGAGAGGGGAGAAGAAATGGAAAAGATATAATCAACGTATCAAAATTTACTTGAACACAGGCCAGGATACGCCACTAACACCTCCAGTTCCTCCAATTGCAAATTCATCTGCACTTCCTTTGAAATCTCTCATGACTTTTCCAGTTCTCACATCGAAAATGTTTATCACAACCCTCTGTAAAGAAAATTCATGTTAACAACACTATCAATGCAGTAATGTAGGGAAATAATTAGATAACAGGAATAATAACCATACATGAGTATCACGAGGGTTGCTTGGTTCATGGCTGCTGTAAGTCACCAAAAACTTCTCACCAGGAGAGAAGTCAATCAATTTAACCTACAATCAAAACTGTCAGACTTAAACATTGAAAGAAGCATGTTATTAGCAGTCAGCCGCAACCAGAAAGTAACCTGGGGATGAGCATAGCGCGTCAGACGGTTAAAAGTGGTTGCACCACCCCACACTTGAGCACCCTGTCTATGCACAGTGGCCAAGTAAGTCCCTAGAGGGGACCACTGTACAAAACTTTCAGTCCAAAACTGCACAGAAAGGCATCACAAATACATGATAAGCCACTAAATCGTTCCCAAAACGCAGCAAGTACAAGACTTATCAGGAAACCAATGCGTATGGAGACCACAAGGTCATTCTATCCAACCAACACTCAAGGTAAGAATAGTTAGTATTATGGTTTTGCTTACAGAACGTTTGTAAACAAGCTCAGGCTTTGACTGTCTTGCATCATTCCATAAAACCTCAGTGTCCGAGCCAGCACGAATCACAAATTGATCTCGTGCTTTTTCATCTGTAAGCCATTTTTGCAGATTCTCCTGAAAGAGATGGAGAAATAATAAGCAAAAAAAAAGTTGCGAGACTTTTTCAAGTCTCTTCACTGTCTCTCTCTTTGTAACTTAATTTTTTCCTCTGTTTTCATTTTTCTCCCTTTTTCTATTGGGGTGAGGGGAAGAGATATGAGAGAGCAGAGGCCAACCCCTGCAGTATAAGGCTTGGTTTCTGGAGGTGCCCACTCATCTGGAACTTTCATGAACTTCTCAATATCATCAAACAAGTTAACAGCAAATATGTGTGATCTGTCTAATTTGTATCCATTTGTCTTTTCCTTGGCAAGCTCAGCTTCCTAAAACAGCAACCATTAATGTGTTTAAACAATGATACACCATTACAAGGTAACTAACTCCAGTAACAAAACGAAAATTTTCAGTATCAACAATGAATAGACAAAAGGTCCTAGTTTTAACAATGTCTCGGAGGATGTAGACATAGTTCCTGAAAAATATTATCAAGCAAGAAAGATTAAATTGACATGTACAATAAAACCCCCTTAGTCCTCTCTAGTTCCCGAGAAAAGCTCAGTAAACCACATGCTATAATTTATGGAGTGAGCCAGCTCAGTAGTCAGCGGCACTCTAATATAACAGTTAATGATATTTTAACACCCTTCCAAATTGTGCCATAAGTATCTGAATTGGCATACAATATTAATTTAATATTTATAAGTTACTCAATTGTTTTTCTTGTGTACTTCTGGAGACTTCTACAATCTCAAATGTCATTTCTAAGAAATTTGTCCTTCGAAATGAAAACAAAAAAATCAAACTTATACTGAGTACAGGTATAAATAACTGATATGAAAAATCTTTTTGAACTGTCAGAGAGAAACCCCTTTGCTAATCAACACCCTAAATACACTATTAGGGTGCTTGGTAGAGATTAAAATCGGATTAAAATTGAAAAACTAGCAATTATTGTTGACTTTTATTAGACGAGTGGACACAATAACGGTTATATTTTTAATTTTAATCGCTCCCAAACAGGCCCTGTATGTTTTTCATCAGCGGAAATGACATTAACTAAAAAATAAAAATTCACATAAAATCTAGGTAAAAATGAAACTTTTAATAAAAATAAAAAGCACATTCAAGTAAAGAAGTAAATGCACTAAACTGCGGAAATGACATTAATAGGAGTGGAACATCACACATACCTGAGGGGTGTTATACTCGATGAAGCAATATCCAAGGGTTTTCTGAGTCTCAGGATCCACTGGCATCCAGAGGCCATCCTCCTTAATAACCCCTATTTGGCTGTAGATTTTCCGAACTACACCTTCCAATTTCTCAAACTTCTCCTTTGGTACAACTGGTAAATTATCCACAACAATTATGTTCCCGAACCCCGCCTCAAACTCCAACGGGTCTTCTTCTTTCAAATCCTCATCATCACTACAAACAATCATTTCGCCCAAACAATTTATCACCATAAATAATTGTAAACCTTAAAAGAGTACAGTCAAATGCCGGGTGTTTCAGTAATCTTACCTAATGACACCAAAATCTTCGCCGGAGGGAAGACGAATGGAATCGAGATCTACGGTGGAGAGGTCGATGTTGAGGCGGCCCGCGGTGGCGCGTATTTCATCCATTGATACAACCTCCGCCATGAGTGATTCGTGGCTGTGTGTATATTTATATATGTATGCTCGTATCTATCGGTGTATGTATATGTGCGTCTCTGAGCCAGCCAGCGAGGTGGCGTATGAAAGTACTGTTCAGAGACAGTCTAGGGTTTTTGCTTTCAGAGAGAGAGCGATGAAGTATGGTTCCAAATCTGTTAAAACGTTTTGGGTCCGTTACCGAATGCTAAATGGGCCAACAGTGGAATTTGGAGCGTGATTGGATCTGCCTGCCATAGTCCACGGGCTAGAGACCCATATACATTTAGCCCCTGTTTGGACCACATTATTTTTTCATTTTCATTCTTCTACTCATTTTAATCACATATTTTTTAATAAAATAATACTTTCCATCACATTAATAACTTTTCATTCTTTTTAAACCACATATTCTCCATCACATCAACTAAAAAAATGTATTTTTTTGAAAATAATGTGCACCAAACGGGGGCTTAAGAGCAAATTACACAAAATCATACCTTTAAATTTTCAACTTCAAATATAAGGTATAAAACTATTTTTTTTTCAAAACTCAGGTGAAAAATTAAATTTATAATAATTATAAAATTANTCAAAATCTAATAAGAGCAAATTACACAAAATCATACCTTTAAACTTTCAAATTCAAATATAAGGTATAAAACTATTTTTTTCAAAAATCAGGTGAAAAATTAAATTTCTAATAATTATAAAATTAAATTAATTATATACTTAACCCATCTATCCACTCACCCACAATTAATCTATATACCCACCATTATCCCCCCAAACCTTATTATTTTCCTCCTTCCCTCCTCTCTCTACATCTCTCTCTGCTCTCTACAGCGTTGACGAGACTGTAAGGCGTCGGCGGCGTCGATGTCGTTATCTAGATTAAGAAGATCTGAGCCGCGGATGTGGTGTGGTGTTGATGTTATTTGTGGTGGTGAAAGTGGAGGTTGTGGCTGTGATAGTGGAGAGCACGATGGGGGCGCTGGCGACGAAGGAGGACATGGAGGTGGTTCTGCTGGAGGAGCAACAGCTTGTGGATATGTTAGTGGAGTAGGTGCTGGCGAAGGAGTAGGAGGAGGAGCTCATGGTGGAGGTTATGGGGGAGGTGAAGGTGGTGGTACTGGAGGCGGAAGCGCTTCTGCTGGAGGTGAACATGCCGGTGGATACGGGGGAGGTGCAGGCAGTAGGGATGGCAATTCGTACTGTAAAAATCGAAAACCGCGGTTAACCGAACCGAATGGGGCGAAAAAAACTGAACCAATGGTGCAATGGAGTAGTTATGGTTTTGATTTTAATAAACCGCTTCGTGGTGGGACAGGTGTGGTATTTAGTGATGGTGCCCCGCCCCGTCCCGAACCGATTACCCTCTAAAAAAAAATTTAATTAGATAATTTATTTTTTTTTGAACAAACCCAATTAAAAAATTGAGCCCATTATCCACAAGTCCAACCCAATTCATTTATACCCTAACCCATATATCAAATCTTTCACACCCTAAAACTTAAAATTGAAAAATTGGAATCCTCCACAGCTGACTGCCTCCATCTCGACTGCCTACCGCCGATTTTGAAATCCTCCACAGTCGACTGCCTCCATCCCGAGCATTTGCATTCAACTTTGAGCTTGAGATAGGAGTGTCTGAACTGAAATCTTCATGGGTATTTGCCCTGGTTCATGGGATCAAAAGAAATAAAAGGTTATCTAACATGAGAGGTGGATATCAATATCATGGAAAAGAAAATCCTAAAAGGAATCACATGGAATTCATATTACTAAGAATACAATGGAACCCCTCCTCACACACAGTAACAATCCGATTGCGAGGGTAATATCGAAAAGATGAAAAATGCATAAATCTGTGGAATCATGCAATCAACAAATTTTTTTTTTTTTGAAGTAATTAAGAAAAAAATGAGATGATAATTTCCATACTTGTGATTAGTTTTACCAACTATATCTCTATGTCTATGTTGATAAAAACACAACCAATCACATTAAATCATAGTGAAAATAACTGAATGGATCACATATGATTAGGAGTATATCTCTATTTCCTAAAACAACATTATTTTGGTCTAGAAAGCACAACGATCTTTCAATAATTGTACAAACCACCTAACCCAATCATCTGTTGGCCACATAAATGATGGAAATGTAAACGCAATAGAAAATGCAAAATGGCAATGGCAACTTTAGCATTACAGGGTAAATATTGATATTAATGAAACTTAGGTCAAGTTAAATCATAAATTCCAACTTTAAACACTTAGCCCATCACACAATAGAAATAGAATATGAAAATAGATATGAAATCCATCAAAAAATGAGGAAAATAATGAAAAGATACAAAATAGTAGAAGAAACCCGTCCCTTGAATGTATTCTTGAAGAAATGAAGGGTTGAAATTTTGAATCTTCCTTTGAAATCCTAAATTTTGCTTTGTATTTCCTCCTTTTCTCCCACTATTTTCTCTCAGCTCAAGTCATTAAATGTGTAGAAAGAGATGATAGATTTCCGCCCTCAAAATGGTTGAAATATGCATTTAAAAGGGCCAAAAATTTCATCCCACTTATTTGCGAACTGGCCCCTGGATTTTTAAAATCGAAAATAAGGTCCCTAACCTAGCAGTCGGGGGCCTAGGCGCCAGTGAGTGGCGCCCCATTTTCTTCATTTTTGCAGCTTCGGTCCTCCAGGTAATTATACTTTCAGTCCCTCAACTTAAATCTTACACATTTTAGTCCTCAAATTTTTTAAATTCTTTTCAATCACGTCCTCCAAAATTTCAATCCAAGGTCCCTAAACTTTCAGTACTTGTACATTTTGGTCCCCAAAATCATTTTTATGCACTTTCAGTCCTTCTTCATTTAGCTTTCTTCTTTTCCAATTTGGGATTTTAGCCTACAAAAGCCACAATTACACAATTATAAATAAGAATTTGCTCAATTTTATCAATAATTAGCTCGTTAAAGTACCTAATAAGTGTGTAAAAACACACTTATCAATTCTATACACCATCCAAAAGGCAAATGAGTAAAGCTAAAACATGAAAATAGAGCCCAATAGAATCCTATCCTCATAAATTGACACCGGATGCTATAGAAGTTCCTGCTAGTACTGTGGCACAAGCTAAACTTTCTCTTCTAGAAAGCCATCATTTTTTTTTCAACCACGACTTGTCTTGTAAGTGACAATTCACACTTCACAAGTAGGTGCTAGAGAAAGTTCAGTAAAACCTAAAAGTCCATGATCAAAATGTACAAGTCAGCAAGATGGGATATCACAGTCATGATATTACAAATTGTGTATCACATTCTTCACAAAGTAAGTACCGTCGAATCTCACCTGGTATTAGCCGTACAATCTGGAAAATAGATAAGCTGCGGAATATCACATAAAGAAAGTATTTCAGAATTGAGCATGTAATGACTCCACAAAAAAATGTTTATCTGCGTAGTTAGTAAAGAACTAGCAGAAACAAAATCTGCTATCTTCGCGTGCTTAAGCACAATGGCTATAGACACTTCAGTTATGCAATGAAACTTGGATGAAATCTCAACATCGTAAACAACCATTACTTTCTTTCAATCTTAAAACTTTGTCCAATTACAGAACTTGAGGATTGCTGAAGAAGAAGTTTGACTTCTTATTGCTTGAAACTTGTCAAAATCGAGAGGTCATTGATAATGGGTGAATATGCTTTAGCTATGGTCTTTTTGAAGAAGGTTCTGTTACTAGCATGCTTACTTTCATTGTAGGTAATGTATTTGGGTTCAAAGTCCTGCGTGCAAATCTGATCATGCTTTATCTTGTGGCTTCTGGGACAAAAGAAATTAGAAACAATTTTTTCTGCCTTGGACGAGATAAAAGACATATTCTATCATAAGTCATTCCTGGTCTTGATTCCTCTATTTTACCATTCTCATCTTGCTTTTGAGACCTATCACTAGACCTCTCAAGTATTGTAGTCGCATCACATACGAAATAAGTGCCAACCTTGCAAGTGAACGAGGGAACTGGGTTCAGGTAATTACATGGACTCGATTGATTTCATTTACGAAATACCCGAGGTGTAATTGGTGGTTCTGGATATTGAAATAGCCGAATGAACCACCCAACGCTGAGGCCTGAATATAACAATATGAAACAACAAAAATGGATCTCATATCAAGCTCGTTATTTCTATCTAAATAAAGCCAAACAAATGAAATTGAGAAAGAATGCTGACAACACAGTACCTTTCAGTAGTAATCTTTGAGAACTTCTTGTAAGGGTACCCATGTTGTATTGGAGGGACAGAAAAGGTCTCAGATATACATCTTGTAGGATCGTGCAGAATCTAGAAGAGTTAATCAGGACAGTCTCAATACCATGGTGGACATTCAGTTTGGTACAATATCTTTATGAGCTCACAAAAAGTTAGATTTGAAGAATACTACTCAGTGGAGTTCAGGAGATATGAATAATGCCGATTTGCTACCATTACATGCGGTGCTATTGTATTTCAATTGCTAGGAACGAACCTAGTGGAAAAGGGTATGTGAATGTTGATTTTGTTGACCTTGCTTTCAACATAGTAGAAGGTGTACAATTTAGCAAATGGTCTTCTTTAAAAGCATTTGAGTTTAATTCTGCTTTGGGTGTGTTATTGCCCAGTTTGGTGAATTTTAAAATCATTATGATTTTTTGGGAATTTGAGGTAATTATGCAGACTTGGATTCATTGGAAGATGTGGAATATTTTATATTGGTTGTAGAAATCAGTTTTGGTTATTGTTGAAAAGTCGGTTAATTCCTTACAGATGGATTTTCTTCTCCAAGTGAAGAATATTTTGGAATTTTGTTCGTTGCAATGGAATTCTTGTGAATGTGAAGATTGTTAGAATTAGGGTGTGACCCGAATTACTCGTTGAAGTAATTGAAGAATTCTAATTGAAGTGTACGTCAAGAAAAATTCATTTTGGGATACTATTGTAATCTTATATCAATTTGAAATTCTATTTTGAAAGCTCATTGAGAATTGAAATTTGTTTTGGACTCGAATTTTTGGTATCCAACTTCATCAACAACTCTAATAGGAGGGTTTGTACATCACCTACATGTTTCCTATAAATATTAAGCTCTTCTATACAATTTTATAGTGTGAGAAAAGTGATTACTAGTTTTTAGGATCATTGTAATATTTCTCAATTTTCATTATTTTTGGTGCAATAAAATATCATAATTCATCAACCATACTTTCTTATCTTCTTTTATTCTTTAGTTTGTGATCAAATACTTCATTATTATATCAT
>CAIGRO010004716.1:0-10421 GCA_903798355.1 Fraxinus baroniana
ACCAAACCAATATCTACTCTTCCAATACAAAATCGACGCATGTGTGTGAAGAACTATGAAGACATCATGATTTTACAAGTTGCTTCAGTTCCCGACCCTTTCTGGTTAAATATATCATTTCATCCTTCGTATGATTCGCATACCTTCAAACTTATTTGTTTGTTTCACTCTTTTCCCAGTGTGTAATCTAAAATTGAATTTTTCATTACTATCATCACCCTCTCTAGTTCAGGTGGACTCTACTAATTGCAAGTCAACAAATCAATAAAGAAGAATTCTCCAATTCTTTGATTGTTTCGACATCCAAAACTCAATTTAGGCTACTNTATGTAATCTAAGATTGAATTTACATTACTATCCAGTATCTTTACCCTCTCTAGTTCAAGTGGACTTTACCAATTGCAAGTCAACACATCAATAAACAAGGATTCTCCAATTCTTTGATTGTTTCGACATCCAAAACTCAATTTAGGCTACTTATCCTCAATCAAAAGTCAATCTCTCCTTTAAACTTTCTAAATGACACATGTAACGAGTTTTAGGTCGATGAATCCCAAATCAGATAACTTTATGGCCCAAGGTTTTAAACACCCTTACAGCTTTAATAACACAAGTAAAAAAGACTTCAAATAGAATTCTCACATTAAAAAATTATGCATTGATCAGCGCAATACTCCTTATCAAACACATATTCAAGCAAATCGACCTCCAACTTAAGATGTTCACCCAATTTTATTTTGTTAATCTAAGACAATCCACACAAAAGTTTTCACATATGAAATTCCTGTTCAATTATATGAATTAACTCATAGCATCACAATGCCCAACTTAATTTTAGTATACATATAATATCAAATTTTGCAATGTTAAGTCTCAATCAGTCTAGTATGCAACATATCCACAGTTCATAAATCAACACCAGATTTCAAATTTAATAGCATGGCCCACCAGACTATCTAACCAATACAAGCATACAACCTAAAACAAGAAAATATAATAATTTTCATTTTTTGTATTTTTCTATTATTTACTAAAGCAATAACGAAAAACAAAAATAAAAACACTAAAAAAATTCACGAAAAATAAAAACTCTAAAGTTTTCTCACCCCAATGTTATAAAATATAAATAAGAATATAAGGGGACGGATAAGAAAAGGAAGAAGGTACTCCTCGAATTTTTCTAATAAAGGTGCGAAGCACTGTGTAACAGCTAAACAATATGTTTTATCATGCTTTCCTCTTGGTTTGTGTTGGTTTCAGTATTCCGTGACGTCATGTTCCTGCACATATCGATCAAATCAAACATTAAAAATCAAATAACCTAGAACATATGTTACTTAGCCTAAACAATTGAAACAACCAACAATAAATTCAAAAGCCTAAGGGAAAACATGATAGGATGGTGATACCCTATAAANAGAATAAATAAAAAGGTTATGAAATTGGGTTGCCTCCCAATAAGTACTTAATTTATAGTCTTTAGCTAGACTGTATGGAGGGAAGGATCATGGTGGTTTACGTTGGAGTCTTACAGTGTTACACTCTTTGCAATTTTCAGCTTTACATTCTCTTTTGCCCTCCAGACTTTGAACACTTTGTTCTCCTTTCGACTAAATCTTCCTAGGAGTTTAGGCTCGGTCTCCCTCGAGTCTTGTTGCACGTCTTCAACAATATACTTGCACTCCTCCTTAGCCTTTTTACTAAACTCTTCATGCAATGGATTCTCGACATTAGTGTAAATCTTGAACTTCTCTTGCTTATCATCAACTCTCAATGTCAGTTTACCACTTTCAAAGTCCATGATAGCTCTGCTCGATGATAGGAATGATCTGTCCAGGATAAATAATGCTGCTTCCCATGTCTCATGTATATCTAGGATAACGAAGTCAACCGGGAATATGAATTTGCCCACTTTAATGAGCACATTTTCAACCACTCCTTGTGGGTATTTGATTGATCTGTCTGCCAGTTGAAGGGAGATGGATGTATCATTTAGTTCTTCCAAACCTAAATTTCTATAGACAGAAAAAAGGCATTAGGTTTATACTTGCTCTTGAGTCACATAAATAATTAAAATTAGAATCACTTTATATTGAACGAGGGGTTTTGAGACTTCCTAGATCTTATAGTTTATGAGGTAATTTGTTCTACAAGATGGCGCTACATTGCTCATTTAACTTGATGGTCTCAAAATCTGTAAGCTTTTTCTTTATTGATAAGATCTCCTTCAGAAACTTTGCATAGTTTGGTATTTGAGATATAGCTTCAATCAGTGGGATATTGATATGAAGCTTCCTGAAAATATCCAAAAACTTTATAAAATGTTCTTTCACCTTCTTCTTTTGTAATCTCTAGGAAATGGGATAGGAGGTACATAGGGTTTAATAGGAGGGTTGCCTTAACCTTTGGATCATCTAATGCTCTTTCTTATTCCTCGTTCTGATCAGACTCTTCCAATTTTTCCTCAACTGTGGTATGTACTTTCTCTTGCGTAGCAGCTGTTCTCTTTACATTAATCTCTAGATGTTGAACTCCACTATGGGTAGTTATTCTCTCAACCTTTTCATTCTCCACGACCTTCACCGTCATTACCTGTTGTTTGGGATTTGTCTCAATGTCATTTGGTAGTGCTCCTAGTGGTCTCTCAGATACTACCGTTGCAATTTGCCCCATCTGATTTTCCAAGTGCTTGATGGCAGCTCCATGAACTTGTAAGGTTTTGTCTGTTCTTTGCATGTGTTGAGTAGATATCTCAGCCAATTTAGTCAGTAGTGCTCCTGATGGTCTCTCTGAAAGTGGTTTCGCTATTTGTCCCATATGATTTTCCAAGTTCTTGATGGCAGTTCCATGAACTTGAAATGTTTTGTCGGTTCTTTGCATGTGTTGAGTAGATATCTCAGCCAATTTAGTTATAAGGTCTTCTGATGAAGACTTCTTCTCAGGTTGTTGGAAACCTGGTGGTGTAGTTTGAGCCTCTTGATTATTGTTCCATGTGCAATTGGGATGATTTATCCACCCTGGATTGTATGTATTTAAGTAGGAATTATTGTGCTTCCTCTAGAAGTTTTGTGTGTAGTTAACACCTTCCATTGATTGGAGAAAGGGACTACCCACGGTACAATATACACTCTCATGGTTCCCTCTACAATGGTCGCATTTTGGTCCCACTGTCTGAGTTACATTCAGTTGTTTCACTTTCTGAGCTAGAGCTTCCAGTTGCGTTGAGATTGCTGTTAATTGATCCACCTTATGTATCCTAGCTGCTTTCTGCACACATTTTCTCTCTGTTGCCATAATGCACTGGTGAATCCCAAGTCCTCTATGATTTGATAGACTTGATCTGTTGTTCTCTTCGTAATTAATTCATCGCAAGCGAAGTCAACGTTAGCACTGCTTGTCGCATTTAGCCCAATGTAGAAATATTACACTTGGAGCTATTTTTGCAGTTTATGTTGTGGTCACTGGCAAAGCAATCCCTTGTATGTTTCCTAAACTTCATAGTAACACTCCAAGTCAAGTTGAGAAAATGTAGTGATTTCATCCATCAATCTGGTAATTCGTTTTGGTAGGAAGTATTTGTTCTGGAATTTCTAACTTAGGCTGTTCCAACTGGTGATGCTGTGAGGAGAAAATGTTTCCAACCATTCCCTAGCTGAATCTCTCAAAGTGTATGAGAAGAGCCTCATCCTGATTGCTTCGCTTGAAACCCCCGGATATTCGATGGTAGCACACATGTCTAAGAATCTTGAGATATGTGCATTGTGACTTTTAGTAGGTCTCCCAAAGAACTGTAATGCATTTTGGAACATGTTGATCACGTCCGTCCTCAGGTGGAAGTTTGCTTGACCAAATGCCGAATATACAATACTAGATTGGCTTTCCACGAAAGGTGGAACCATGTACTCTCCAATCAACTTAGCATTTTCATTGGCTGCAACTTCACGTGATTGCTCTACTCTCATATTAGCCTCAATGGCTATTTGATTCGGATTTTCTTCTACCATGTCTTCCTCTCTTTGTTTTTGGTGTGTTTTCAACTATTGTCTTCTTCGAAAGTTGAGTGTTCGTTTGATCTCCGGGTAAAATTGAGCAAGATCACCGATTCTCGAATTTTGCATACACATTCTCAAAAAAGTAAGTAGGAAACAACATAAATTAGTTTTTTAAA
The DNA here is from genome assembly GCA_903798355.1 of Fraxinus baroniana. NCBI lineage: Eukaryota > Viridiplantae > Streptophyta > Magnoliopsida > Lamiales > Oleaceae > Fraxinus > Fraxinus baroniana. The sequence goes on from CAIGRO010004716.1 coordinate 4,169, forward strand.
TTTTTTTATAACTAAACTAAAATAAACATTAAAATTAAAATTAATTAAAATTAATTAAACGTATCAAAAACAATAGTCCCTGACAACAGCGTCAAAAACTTGACTGTTTGAAAACCTGCAAGTGAACGGGATCCTTATCAAGTAATATAGTAGTGTGTAAAGTGTCGAACCCACGAAAACTAAGCGTTTTATCGAGTTAACGTTAATAGTAGCTTCAATCGAATATGAATAATAATTTGTAATAAATCTATGTCTAATTTATCACATACTATAAATCAAAGTAAAAGTTTATCAAATTTTTGAGATGCATTGCTAAGATATAGAATCCCACTTGTTCATCTATTTTTAGTACAACAATTAAAATGATTATTTGTTATCATGCAAGTTGGTCGAAGTTCCAGATTTATTTAATAGCTTCTCTCGATATCAATTAAATCTAATCCTATATGTGACTTTTTTATTTCTCTATAAAAGATACCAACATATAAGAAAACATTAAACGAGGTAGAACATTTTAAAAAAACAATGTGAAGCATAGAGGTATATTTCTATCCTCTATCGAACATCACAATATTTATTATTGCGTGCTAATGATACTATTATCTTTCTCGATGATAATAAAATCCACAAAAAATTCAACTAGTGGCCAATTAATTGAAAAGTAAACTAAATCACATTAAACATCCACGCATTCAAATAAATTAATGTCACAATAATTAATTAATGCAAAAAATTTCAAAACAAGAGTTCATCAATATCTTAGCAATGTAAGAATCTAGCCTAACATAATATTGAAATTAAACGTGCAAAAGAGGAACGACATCACTGAAAATTGACGAAATGTGAAAATTTCTAGTGTTTTCCTTTCTTCTTGCTTTTCTACCGTTCTTTCTTTTTTCCCTGCTTTTGACTTTTTTTTTCTTCCTTTTCTCTCTTTCTCTTTTCTTTTTTTCTTCTCTTTTTTTTTCCTCAGTTTTGGCGTGAGTATAATATCTCTCTCTCTCTCTCTCTCTCTCTCTCTCTCTTTGGCTTCATGTTCTGTTCTTTTTCCTCGGCTATGTCTTCTCTTTTTCATTTTTGTTTTGTGTGTGTGTGTGTGTGTGTGTATATATATATATATTGATGCTACTAAAATCGTACTTGGGCAAACCCGACTCACTGCAGGGGACTACACGCTATCTGATCTTCAATACCTGAAACCAAGGCGTCGAGGTGTGTCTTTGTCGCCCCTCCGATGCCTAAGTCAAACAGACGCTCAAGAGAAATTTATGTTGAATGTTATGAAAAACGTACCTGAATAATGAGACTAGGTTATGTATTTATATATGTTGGAAGTAGAGTCCTAGAATGACTCAACTTCCTGTATGTCTAGTTATTTTTAGGTGTTTATGTTGTGTAGGGATTAGGTTACTTGAGTTAAGGCAATTGGAGAGTTAGTGTTTGAATTGAGTTGGGGTTTTAAAGACACATGAGTTAGGCGATGAAGCTGCGTCAAGTGATTGGCCTGACCTCAGTGGCCCGACTTGAAAATTGGTCACGAAAGTAGCGGACATAGGTTGGGCCAATAGGCCCGACCTAGAACCTGTCCCGACCTAGTTAGTGGGCTAATAAGTCCAACTGAAAATGGGTCTGGTCGAGATCAGGGTTATGCATCATCACAGGCCCCCGTGCATCTAGGTCACAGCTGAAAGTGAAGTCATCGAACTATCGAACAAGATGCATCGAGCTAAGTTGGGTCGGCTCGTGCTTAATGGGATATTAGTTGTGACAGATGTATAGTCCAGGTGTCTGGCGTGCATAGGTTCCTTAGGATAGGGCCTGGATGAGTGACACGTAAGAGTAACCAATGGTCAGGATTGAAAGGCCTTTGACCTTCCTCTAACCCTATAAATACCCAACTTTTTACCATTCATTTTTCAATTTTTCCTCTCCACTCTCAGAGAACAGCTCGAGTTTGGGGACTAGAAGGTTTGTGAGCGTCGATCCTAAGAGGTAGCGTTCGAGTTTTTAAGTTATTTTATTTACGATGTCAAGTGGTGGCGAGGGATCGAGTAATAGTAGTAAGACGTCAAATAGTTCGACCACTAGGAAGCACGACCTCGAAGTAAACTCCATTATCCCCATGGCTGTCCCAGTAACCTCGCATCTGGAGATCGAGGCCATACTGACATACCCTAGACTATCGACCAAATATAAGGAGCATAGGTGATCAAGGTAGCTAGTGAGTTCGAGGTTATGCCCCTATGTGATGTTAGAACCCCGGAGTTTGGAGAGACGGTGATGGACGCTCGGGAAGGAAGATGACATTTTTTAGGGATGCCCTTAAGGCCGGTCTCAGGTGGCCTCTACACCACTTCTTCATTAACTTCTTGACTTCATACCTTATCTGCTCGGGTCAATTAACACCGAACGGGTGGAGGCTGTTAGTATACTTTGTTATATTGTGTAGGTGCCTTAATATTGAGCCCCGAGTCGATCTCTTAAGGATGGTGTTCGATCTTAAATTCTCACCGGGGTATAACTGTTTCGTATATTTGTTAGCGAAGGGGGGATTTAGAAAGCCAAAAACCCCGAGTTCTCTTCGGGGTTGGAAGGAAAGGTATTTCTTTGTAAGGCCTTAGAACCCATACCACCCTTTTAGCCCATTATAGTCCATACCCGATAAGGATGGGTTTAACGAAGGGCAAGCGTACTTCGAGGTCTTAGAGAGGGATGGGTTAAGATGTCAACCAAGACCCCCTTGCAGTTAAAGTTGATTTCTTGCACGAGGATGACACCTTCGACCTTGCCAACATGAAGAGAATCGAGGGTATGAGTCTAAACTCTTTATTTTCTGTTGACGAACCCCAAACTTTGGTCGAGCTAATGCCTTGTGTACTTTTTGCAGAGTTAGAGATGCCGTTCGATCTGTCATCTCTCCTTTCCAACATCGGGCAAAAGGTAGAGGGCCCGAGCTCCAAGGCGGCAACTCAATCAAAAAGAAAGAAAAGGGCTCGGGATTTTAAATCAAGCAAGAGGCCAAGTGGGCCTGGGCATTCATCGAAGAGTCCAGCCTACCTACCCTAGCTGTCGCCTTGGTTACATGTCCCCATTCCTCACGTCGTTCTAGAGATCATTGACTTGGAGGATGAGGTTTCCCTACCAAGCTCAGCTCTAAAAGAGCATGCACGATCTCCTTTGATCCCGACCCTCGTGAACAAGTATCGGGATAAGGTCGAGCCCAACGAGGGTGTCAAAGCACTCAAGCTCATAACCCTGAAGATATTATTTTCTCGAGCTCAAATCATTATATTAGTTCTTACATCGAGCTTGATCTTCTATTTTTTATGTACAGGCATTGAGCATGGCTCGGGGTTTATCTTTGAAAAGCTTTGGAACCTCGAGCAGGGTGGCCGAGCTCGAGGCATTGAATGAAGAAAAAGATAAGAGGATTCGTGAGCTGGAGGTCAAGCCTGACCTTGTCCGGATCGAGATAAAGAAGGCTCGGGATCAAGTTGGGGACGTAAAAGATGAGGCCAAACTCGAGCTTATCCATGCGAAGAAGGAGTTCAAGACTCAGTTGGACCAGGCCCGAGCCCAAGCAGTTGAAGATTTTAAGAAGTCTGATGAACAGAAGACTGTGCTCGAGCAATATAGTTCGGGCTCCTTCTACTACGGCCTGAGGTTGGCTCGATCTTTTTTAAGGACCAAGCTCCCCGATGATTAGAAGCATCTGGTCGAAGAGCTGAAGTCTGTGAACGAGTTGGCAAATGAGCTCGAATTAACTTCTTCTGAGGTCGAATCTGATGAAGAAAAAGGGGAAGATGATGAGATTCCCGAGCCTGAGCTAGAGAACACTGTCGAGGCCACAGATCTAGATTAGGCAATTTAGCTTGATCTGTAAGAATTTTTCTTTTGTACTTGGCTTGTGAAAGGCTCTCGTTATTTTTGCTATTAACTGAATCTTAATTTTCTTGTTCCATTAATCATTGTCGATGTTGTCGCCATGACTAAAACCGAATTAATCCCCGAGAATAGTAAAGATAGTTCGATTCTCGATAACCTTAACCTCGAACTTTTTACATGCTCGATTTAGTGCTGAATAGCTCAATTTTTTGGTGACAATCAAGTTGAGTACTCTACCAAAGCTTGGCAAAAATGGGCTCGAGCGTATTGCTTGGTAAGTTTTTTGGCCAAATAGCTCAAGCCATGTGGATGCTATGGGTTCGGGCGTCTTACTTGGCTGATTTTTGGCCAAGTAGCTCGAGCCATATTTTGTAATGAGCTCGAGCGTGTTACTTGGCTGATTGTTGGCTAAGTAGCTCGAGCCATATTTTGTGAGGAGCTCTAGCGTGTTACTTCGGCTATTTTTTGGCCAAGTAGCTCGAGCTATGTTGTGTAATGAGCTCGAGTGTGTTACTTGGCCGATTGTTGGCCAAGTAACTTGAGTCATGTTTTGTGAGTTCGAGTGTGTTACTTGGCTGTTTGTTGGCTAAGTAGTCCGAGCCATGTTGTGTGATGAGGTCGAGCGTGTTACTGGCTGTTTTTTGGCCAAGTAGCTCGAGCGTGTTACTCGGCTATTTGTTGGCCAAGTAGCCCGAGCCATGTTATGTGATGAGGTCGAGCGTGTTAGTTGGCTGTTTTTTGGCCAAGTAGCTTGAGCCATGTTTGGTGATGAGCTCGAGTGTGTTACCTGGCTGTTTTTTGGCCAAGTAGCTCGAGCCATGTTTTGTGATGAGCTCGAGTGTGTTACTTGGATGTTTGTTGGCCAAGTAGCTCGAGCTATGTTTTGGGATGAGCTCGAGCGTATTACTTGGCTGATTATTTGCCAAGTGGCTCGAGCCATGTTGTGTAATGAGCTCGAGCGTGTTACTTGTCTGATTTTTGGCCAAGTAGCTCGTACGATGTGGATGAATAAGCTCGAGGCATGTTACTTGGCTGATTTTTGGCCAAGTAGCTCGAGTCGTGGTTGTATTTTAGCTCGATCTCGACCTTCGCATGTTATTACCCTGGGTAATCTTTGAATCGTTAGGGGTCGAGGTCGGGCCTCGAACTTAGTGTTGTTGAGATAACTTGTTGCCATAATGAACTTGAGTGTTCTTTAATAACGAATGTTACACGGCATATAGGCCATATCTAGAAATTAAAAGCACTTGGGTACACATGCCTAAATAATAACAAGCTATAAAAACTCAAAACACGACTCCATGCAACTAGCTACTTGTAGTAAATCTTTAAGTTGTCTGAGTTCCATGGCCTTGGGAGTGGTTTCCCTGATGTGTCTCTCAAACTGTAGGCTCCTTTTCTCACTTTTCGTATGACTTCATAAGGCTCTTCCCATGCGGGTCCTAACTTACCCGGTGGGTGACCAGCAGCAGCATTCCGGAGTGCTAGATCTCCAACTCTGAATCTCCTTGTTTTGACCCTGGTGTTGAAGTGCTTGGCTGTTTTCTTCTGATAACTTGCGGCCCTTATCGACGATTATTCTCTCACTTCTTCAAGCAGGTCAAGATGTTCGGTTGTCTGCCCTTTGATGTACGGCTCGATCATCCTTTATGTTGGAAGGCCAACTTCAATTGGTACCGTAGCTTCCACACCGAAGGCTAGCTTGAAGGGGGTTTCTCCGGTTCTAGTCTTGTGAGAAGTCTTGTATGTCCATAGGATGGCGGGGAGTTCTTCTGGCCAACTACCCTTGGCATCTCCAATCCTTATCTTGAGGTCTTGCATTATGATCCGACTGGTTACCTCAGCGAGGCCATTGCTCTGAGGATGTGCTACTGACGTTAGGCGATGGTTGATCCTAAGGTTGTTGCAAATGCTTTTGAACTGTGCGTTATCAAACTGTCTTCCATTATATGTTATTAATACTTTGGGTATTCTGAACCTGCAAATAACTGACTTCCATACAAATGATCTGACCTTTGGCTTTGATGCCACTACCCATTTGGTATGTTATGATATATTATAATTATGTCAATGATCAAGTATTTAGAACTTTTCAAATAGTTAAGGGAATTTTGTGGACGAAATTTTTTAAGGAGGGAATATTGTAATAGCCCGACAATTTTAGAATAAAATCTTATTTATTTTATATACTATATTTTTAATATTTCGAAAAAAATGAGGACTAAAATAAAATAGGTTTTGAATTCCTATCTTATTTGAGCCGAATAATTATGTATCGATAGATTGATAAATATTGATTTTTGATAATGATAATCTTTTGGTGATTTGGATAGAGTTTGATTACAATCTTAATTTGATAAAGTTTAAA
>CAIGRO010004739.1:0-23103 GCA_903798355.1 Fraxinus baroniana
TTGAATTATTTTGAGACTAAGTATCGAAAAAGTTTTTGAAAACCAATTCACCCCCCTCTTGGTTAGTTATTCTTGGGCTAACATGCGTCCCTCCTTTCTTACCTGTTTTTGGGAGGAGGGGCTTCCTAAGGTTCATATTCCACATTTTGATCCGAAGCCCTATGGACGAGGAGCCACTGTGGCCCATTCTTTCGCCTGGAAGGTCCAATTCTATCAAAGACACGATGGACCTTTGTGGTTCGCGCTCCTGCGAGTATTCTGGAGGAAGGCCCTCCATAGGCTTGTCATCTCGAAGGGGACCGTAATTGTCAGAGGTTTCACCTCCCATTTCTCTCTCCGTTTCGTTATTCCCTCATATCTTCGAGGGTAAGTGGCTGTGTCATTTTCTTCGCCCTCCTGATACGAGGCTACGCGCCTATGCATCTGACGGCCCGTTTGTTGCTGCATTTACATTAGCAACTGTTGCATGGTGGCGTTTTGCTGGGCCATATTTCTCATATCTGTCGCCATTTCGCCAACCCTTCGTGCCAAGCCTGAGTGGTACCGCCTCTTCTGTGGTGGTGATGCGGGCAGTGTATATTCACGTTTGTGCGGAGGATCTCTTCTTCAGAGGCCTCCTGCTGTCTTCCTTCTTGATGTGTTTCTTGGCGACTTGAACTCATGGTGTTCTTCTGAGTTATCTCCCTGCGGCAATTTTTTTTCAAGAATCAAGACCTTTTTCAAGTTTCTTCGAGGATGACTTTTACCACTGGGATGTACGTGGTTATGGTCTTGAGTTTCCCACAGAAGGCGCCAGTGTGTTTTCCCCAAAAAATGGTTCAACAGAAAAACGATGATTCAAAATACTCCTTGATTTGTGACGCGACTAATTATATGATAAAAAGGGGGTCGACCTTGATGAATAAAAATTTTCTAACAAGAGTTCAAGTTACCTTTTAAGTGTACAAATTTTCATTAGCTTTTAACAGTGCCTGAAATGTGTTTTTATAGTAGGATACAATGGTTGAGAACCGTAGGATTTCTAAATATGTGGCTTCATCTACTTAACTTACACGTCATATCCTATCAATCAATCGCTCATGCTATAAATGCTAAGATCTTCATATCTTATACCTTGACTCGTGATGGGACGGCGTGGACTTATAAAGACGACGACAGCGGTGTGCTGTCCCATCAGTCCTTTCGTAGAAACGTAGGGGTTCGTCCTGGAGCTTCATGGGTGGATAGTGTCTCTGATGGGGTCGGATAGACTAGTCCTTGCTCAAGTAGCCTCGAATAATGTTGCATCAGGTTCGGTTAAACTTCGTTCCTTATGTGGACCCTTACATATACCGTTGGGCAGGTCTTCTGGACGATTATTTATATGAGTAACAGAATCTACTTTAAATCTAATGAAGCCTATATGTAGGCACTCACCAAGGACAAGTCGAGGAAGCTCTACAGAGGAGAATGACACATTTCTCTAAATATTGATCACCTATGGAGACACGTGTTAAGATTTGGCACAAGGTCCATTTTGGGATGAAGTGAACACTCAAGATCTTTTCTTAGAAGGAGATCGGTTCGAGTTTAATTAAGGAGAGCCGAACCTATTTTCACGGGGTCTTTTCGACAATACTGTAAGGCTTCCTAAGAGTGGCGATGATTCAATTAGTCTAGTAGAACTCAAACGACCTAATACTTATAGTCACTAGTACAGAACCTCAACATCCAATGGAAGAAAAAGACACGAAGAGGCGAGGGTTATTAGAGAAAGTAGGTGGTCGAGACGGAGCACCACGATCTATTGAAGTCGATTTAGAATGGGTCTAAGTTCGATCGTATGTGGTAAAGCTCAAAAGAATGGTGTTTGAGCTCGGTTGAATGGTGGATGAGCCACAACGTCGAGTTAGGTCGAATGAGTTTGAGCTCGATTGAAAGTGAGCTGGGTATGATCGAGTTCAACCATGGTAAGCTTTTTCTGGTTTTGGCTAGTTGGGCACTCTCATCTATTGAGCTCTACCAACCTTGAACGTGGCTAAGTGCATTGATGGCATCGGTTTCTACGATGATCAAGGCAGCAAATATCATTGCGACCATTAGTTTTATCACGTATAGTCATTAATTAGGATTTGTGCAAAACTCTTCTATCATTGTCGGCAAAAATTATTTGCACTCTACACCACCCTATTATTGTGTCACGGGCTATATTTACCAAACAAACTTTCAATCTCATCCGAGATTAAGCATTCTATTGAAAATATGTCAAACATATAACATTCGAAGAGGTGTGTTGCACAAAAGGAATTTCACTCAAGCTATAATCGATAAAATTTGTATTCGATCTGTATTGATGTAGCTACTAACTAGTTAGCGATATACAAAAACTGTCACAGTTTTGAAATTTTGGAAAATAAAGTAAAAAGACAAGAGAAACCAAATTACAAAAAAAGACTAATCCAGTAGCCAATATAATTCCATGGATCCAAAATGAACAAACCAAATTATGTGTGCCATTTGAATCCTTCTCATTTTTAGGAGTGAGAATCGGGTCAAAGTCATTAGAATTTGTACTTGATCCATATAGCTCCTGGATCCCCATAATGTCATCATTGGCGGCCGCATTGAAATGGTCTGGTCAAACCCTCCAATCACGATATAAGCCCAATTTATTAATTATTCACCACAGTAATATTTTAAACATTATAATACAAAACACCTTTCATTTCAAATTTTAAAAGTAGGATCTTTGTTCATCTGTTTTCAGACCTCTGGAGAGTCTGTTTTCAGACCTCCCATATGGGTTTTGGAGGTTAGGACAAACCCCCAAAACCTATTTGGGTGGTCTGTTTCTAGGCATCCCAATCCCCGTTAACAAATAACAGATCTATATATTGTGATTTCTTCATAGATTTGAATTTCTTTAACATAATAAAAGAATTTTTTGTTTAAATCTTTGAATATTAAACCTAAAAACACATTATCCATCAATATTATAACCAAAAAAATTAAAATTTAACCAAATAAAATGAAGAAACCTTGAATATGGAGATGGAGATGGAGATGGAGATGGAGATGGAGATGGAGATGGTGAAGAAACCTTGAAGAATCTATTTATGGTAGGAGAAATTTTCAAATTTATAACATTCTTCAAAATCTCAACGTTTAAAATGGGGGTGAAATGGGTATTGTGATTTTTTTAGAGAAAAAATTACCTTTTTTTAACTCAAAAGCCAAAAAGTGGTCAGATTAAGCCACAATCTCATTTGAGATTAAGCGTTATATTGAGAATATGTGCAACATTTAATATTCAAAGAGGCTTGTTGCACAAAAGGAATTTCACTCAAACTATAAATGGTTGGAGAAAACTCTCGAACCGAATTGAACTAAACCGAACGGTTCTTTATAAGTTAAAGACCCGAACGGGTATTCGAATCGAAAACCGATAGATTTGGTTCAGTTCTCGATTCTCGGTTCTAGACCAAGAACCGAAGAATCGAATAAGAGCCGAATTTAAATAGTTTTTTAAATTTTTTTTATATTGAATTAATTAAGCTTTTTAATTTTTTTCTAAACAAATCGGCAAATTGATTAATTTAGTAATTAATGCTCCAACTCACAAGGCAAGTCGAGGCTTAACTAGCCCCAGCCCAACTAGCTCAGCCCAACCTAATTTCTAAATTCAATTTTATTTTATTTTTGACTCAATTATTAATTTCATTGTTAGCGTCAGGTCTAGGCCTTCTTAAATTTTTATCCTTACTTTTTCTATTTCGTACTTTCATTTGGTAAGTAAAGGTCCACTAACTCCAAATCATTTGATAAATTGAAACCTACATCTACATGCCTAAATCAAAGCTACCGACTATCAAGTATGACTTCCCCTCTCCAACTGCCCATCAAAGTTACGGATGAACATGTCATTAGTTGTATTTATGTAATATTGCTGTCATTTTTTTAAAAAAATAATTATGATACGAAACTGAATAGAATCGAACTCAAACGGTTACATAATTATATTTGGACCCGACGGTTCCTTTATTAAATATCTGAAAATTTTGGTTCGCTTTGATCTCTTCAAAATAGAACCGAACCAGACCATGTCCATCCCTACTATAATTGATAAAAGTTGTATCCAATCGGTGTGGATGTAGGTACTAACTAGTTAGCCATGCACAAAAATTATCATCATTTTGAAATTTTTGAAAATAAAGTAGAAAGACCAGAACCAAATTACAAAAACAAGAATAATCCAATAGCCAAGATAATTCCATGGCTCCAAAATGAACAAACCAAATAATGTGCCCCATTTGAATCCCTCTCATTTCTAGGTGTGAGAATCGGGTCGGAGCCATTGGAATTTGTACTCGATCCATAGAGCTCCTGGATCCCGATAATATCATCATTGGCAAGTTCCACTTTTCTCGTACCCGAAGAAATACTCGGGTACATAATAGCCGCTTCATCGGAGCTATGACCCAACCCGAGTATGTGCCCGATTTCATGGACCGCAACCGACTCCAGATCCACAGCTGATAGCGGCGAAGCATTGATAAAATCACCGTCCATCACCCAATTCTCGTCACCGTCCAAATGAAACAGCCCCGACGGCGGCGAAAATGCATGTGCTAACGTCCCCAAAATGCCGTCGAACGCCTCGCCGTCGCCGTGATCTCCACTGAAGAATCCGATCTTGATGTCCGCCCTTAGGAACGACGACGTTTCAGTGAACGTTAACGGCGTTACTTCCGACCAACGTTCGAATGCTCGTCCAAATAGGCTTTTGACATTCTCCGTCAGCTGATTATCGGGCAAGAATGAATATGTTAATTCAGTCTTACTCGCCGGCCAGCTCGGTTTGTTAGGGAAAAACGAGTAATGCGCCACTGTATGAATCGTAGAATTCGTCTTGGGTTTACCAGAATTCATCGTTGAAGTGCCATTGATAACATCAGGATTTCCGCATCTGGGTAGTACAATGTGCTTCAATGTTTGTACATCCAGTTCACCAGTGTTGTTCAGATTGAAGTTAATTTGATACATTTTGACTGCTGATTCAAGAATTTCATCAAAATCATCTGTAAAATTTGCTGATGAAAACGAATTAATATACCCAAATCGCTGAAAGTAGTTCTTGAGTTTTGCTAATCCGTTTACTTTCTGACCTTTGTGGGATCCCAGAAACTGGATAAAACCGTCCCATAGTGTTGTATTTGGGATCAAAGAAGTTGGGATTGAAGTAATGTTGGGGAAGAAATGGGCTGAAATCGGAGCAACTGTGAAGAACAATACAAAAATAAATAGAGAAAGTTTCATCTTGTTTTAGAGAGAGTCCAGGTTTGAATGGATCTCAGATTTATGGGTATTTACATGAATGGAGAGTTTGATGATTTGGATTTGCAGAAATAATAATTGAAAATGTTGAGGCCGGCATTATTGGTTACATCTACGCACGTAGGACTTTTTCTGGAGAATGAATGAATCAATCAATGTGATGTTTCCATTCTATTTCCTCCGTAAATTTTGTCTGTATTTCAAGTTTTTTTTTTTTTTCTTTTTTATGGTTTTATTAGATTCTTGATTGCCTAGGGTTGAAAACTTTCTGATATTTGGGACTCCTGGGCGATTATAGTGAGTACTTGTTTCTCATATTTTGATTAAAAGTTGTGAAGTTACTTCTTTAAATTTTTTTGCCTGATTTTTACTTTTTTTCTGTTATCACTGTTGAATTTTTCTAGTGTGTCTTGCGTTTTTTTCTGTATTGATTTTGGTATTCCAGAGCGATTGTATTAGAATCTTGCTTTTTTTTTTTTATTATCCATTTTGGAATGGTAAAGGGTTTATGAAATCAGTTATAACCAAAGCTTTTGAGCTTCATCCTTTCTGGTATCAAACGCTGTGAACGATCAGTTCAAATCTTACGATTTTGAGTTCAAATCAGTTTTGGCATCTCACTAATACCAAATTCTAGATTCATTCACACTTTTCGGGTGAATTGTTGGAAGAAAAAATGGCGGATTCTGATAATGAATCGGGAGGACAGAGAGACCACAACTCGCATAACAACGAGACCTCCCTAAGAGAGCAGGACAGGCTTCTCCCAATCGCTAACGTGAGCAGAATCATGAAGAAAGCACTACCGGCGAACGCCAAGATATCAAAAGATGCAAAAGAAACAGTGCAAGAGTGCGTATCTGAGTTCATCAGCTTCATCACTGGAGAGGCATCGGATAAGTGCCAGAGGGAGAAAAGGAAGACAATCAACGGCGATGATTTACTCTGGGCGATGACCACTTTAGGATTCGAGGACTACGTCGAGCCGTTGAAGATTTACTTGCAGAGGTTTCGTGATATGGAAGGGGAGAAGAGTGCAATGGCCGGAAGAGGGGAGAAGGACGGAGGCGGAGGCGGCTCTGGTGGTGGGAATGGCAGTGTCGTAAATATGGGTACTTCTGGGGGTGGTTATGAGGGGATGTATGGAATGATGGGGCATCAGATGCAGGGACAAATGTACGGGTACAATCAGATGGGTGGAAGTGGGTCCGGTAAAGTTGGGTCGGGTTACCATGTCGGATCCGGGTCTTCAGCTGCCAGTGGGAGACCAAGGTAGCTTGACTTGCCTTCTATCGATAATGAAGTGACATTAGTATATGTTGATATATGTGTATATGTGAGTTTGGTTTTGTCATTGATTCCTGTCATGAATTTTAGCGTTGTGGGTCAAATCTCATCTTTAAATGTTTTTAGTGATAATTACTCGGTCTGATAGTTTTTCTACCGAACCGGTCGACTCAAAACTCTCACGGCATCTCAAACTATTGTAATTGCGTTCGATGTATAGAGGTTAAAAGTGATTGAAGGAGTATACCGATGTATGGAAGGTGGTGAAATGAAAATGCTTTGTTTTAGTTTTGACTTTCAAGTGAAATTGATGGTTGGTGACATGAATTTTGGATACCATGTTTATAGTATTTCGTGGCTATTAATAGTATTCGTTACACGGCATCTTCGAAAATTGATTCAATATGTAGTTACCGTTTCCCACCCTTTGCTACTTAACTAATAACGAACTTACGTCGTCGCGTGTATAGGAAGAAAACCAATGTTAGAAGTTGTGAGATGAGTTTGTTCTAGTTCTTTCGCATGCATTGCTTTGCTTGGTTAACATAGGATTTTTTTTTTTAATAACCGTGGATATCCGGGCCAGTTTGCGCGCACCTCGACTAATTCCACAGGGCTATGAAGTTTACAGTCGGGTACTTAAATCAGTAGTCATGAGGGAACTCGAACTGGTGATCATTGAGAAGCAAACACAAGGCTCGATCAATTGAGCTACCTCTCAGAGTTAATGTAGGATATTACTAGAAAGGTGAAGAACAATGAAAAATGGTGGTGGGAGCACTTTAGAATTGTGATATTGGAATGATTGAAAAGAAACAAGGGCAGGGCCACCACTTCAACTGCTTCAAGTGATGAGACTTTAGCTCTCTTATTCCAAGATATTATCAAAGACTTTTATTGATCCATGTCGCTTATTTGAATTTTGGTCTTTAGTAGTATTTTAGGAGGAAAAAGTACTCTTCGATACCGCAAGAATTCCAACACATTTGAGGTGGACACAAAGTAGATTGGAAAATCTTCTTTCCTCATTTTAGATCAAACGTCTTATCCAATTAAAACCGACACATTATATATCTCATTTGCTAATTTGTAGTCAATTCTTGCACTACAAATTCTTTGTAATTTTCTTCCTTTTCTTTTAATTACAAACAACCCGATTTGGGATAATTGTTCTTGTTTCCCAATGACAAGCATTCTCCATTTTACCTTGTTAACAACCGTAACATATTACATTCAGTAGAGCAGTACCAAACGAAGAATTGACCTTATTACTATAGTACTTTTTCTGAAGGGATATATATATTGTCAAATTGAAGGGGGAAAAAGTGATCTAATTGGAAAGTATTTAAAAATATGTGGAAATTACGTGTACCCAGAATTTTGAAAATTACATTTCAAATTTCAGAGATTATATATTTTTTTTATTTCAAATGTCATATATTTTTACCTAAATAATAAATAAATATGATATATTTACCATATTTAAGTTCCGTATTTTGTGAAAACAAAAAAGTGATATATATCAAAACAGGAGAGATAATATCATATATATTCATAATCAACTCCCTTAATACGTGAAATGTGAAGAATCATTCCACGTTAAACCACCATTTCACCCACAAAACTCACGATCGTGTTCTCCATAAACTGAATTGTTGTCTTCTCCATTTTACCTACAAAATCCATGATCTTCTTCTCCATTATTACATTGTGACCTCGACTTGTCAAACGATTTTCACAATTCGTTCAAAAAATACCACACGTTGCAGATGATTTTAACAATGAGCAACAATTCCAAAAGTCGAGCAAAGATTGGTGAGAATTCTAGAAGAAAAGCAGAGAAAAGAAAATGCATGAAAGGGAATGAAGATTCGACGCCTGAAACCAGTCACAGAACTCCCCCTAAATCATGAAATCCTAGTGTTCGAAAGGTAAATTAATCTTTATCAGATTTAATTAATTGGAAATTCTCATTTAGACATTTGTTGGGTATGTATAGTTTGGGTAGTCACACATTGTTAGAATTTGTAATCTCATTTTGTGAAAAATCCGATTGGAGCATATTATGACATATATTTGTTTGAAAAGTTAAATAAATTGTTTATTTGATTTAGTTGATGAGAAATTCGTATTTAAGATTTGTTGAGTGTTTATAGTTTGGATAGTTACACATGATTAGAATATGTGACCTTATTTCAAATTCTATTCGACATATACTGATCAACTTTCTCTGTGTAACCTCTACATTTGTTCGAGTCAATCTCAATTTTTCGAAAATGTAAATATGTATTTCTTGAACATTTTCGTGTCTCTTGTGACCAACCTTCTATGTGTGATTTTCTTTGATTGTGACTAATTGCCTACTTGTGACCTCATTTTTACTACTATTATGCGATCCTTTTGTGTTTGTGACATGTCTATAGTTTTATGATGAATCACGATGTTATAATACGCATATATTTGTATATAATTTGTGACCTTAGTTATATGTGACATAAATAGGGCTCGTAATTAAATAATTGCGTGTGACATGTTTATTGTGTGATATGAATGCATGTACAAATATCAAATACCGATGTAGGTTTTTTAAGTTTGTCATATATTGTAGGAGTGATAGTATATTATACCGAAAGCTATATGATTTCCCGGTAAAATCACCACCAATGCAACTAAAAACGTGCTGTTGAATTTTATATCAAAGTTTAACAATAAGCAAAAACGTATATTAGCCGATACATGTTTCTCCTATATCGTGGATTGTAATGAGATAGTTGTTCAACCTCAACTAATACATTATTTTGCAACCTCCATGAAGATTCTCATTTTGAATTTTGAATCTTTCCCTCATCTTAAAAGTGAAATGAAACATACTTAATTTCTGGATATTAAATTTTTCCCTAAAAACATTTTATAAACATTCGAGTCAGCTTTAAAAATTTACTCAAATCACATTTTATTCATATATTTCGAAAAATTCACGACTACCGTCCATTTATCTACCACTAATTTATATCTATTTACAATTTAAATAATATAGTAAACCGAGAGAATTTGATAGGTACTTACTAAAAATTAAATAAAACAGCACTAATTTAAATTCGTATAAAGGCACTCAATATATGCATGAACCAAAACCATATAAATAGGTTGGGAGAGAGCTAATTGATTTTTAGGGCCAAGCTGTTTATAATCAACACAAAACCTTGTTCAAATAGCAAAAATACAAGTACATGGAGACAATTCCTACAATCAGCTTCGATACATAAGAGAAGTGGAAAATCTATTCACCTATTCAAGGATCAGTACACTGAACGAAAAAAGGAAATTTCTACAACTTTATACATGTGTACAATCTGGAAGCATTTAGTTCTAGGAAATCCTATTGAACAAAAATCTTTCGGTTAACACTAACAACAGATTACAGCTATAGCTTTAACTTGGAAATGTGGGGTATAAAACATGAGAATATTGAACTACAGAGTAGCGGGACCAACATAAATTAAGACGATGGAGCTACAGAAAATGATAGGTCGGAGGGCACCCTACGCGTCATACTCTCTGTTTTCTCCTTAGGTTGTCAGGCCTGTACACCTTGGCTACAAGATTGTTCAACATTTTTTATCAGCATCAGCATCATCCTCTTCGTCATCTTGTTCTTCGGCTAGTTTTGTTAGCTCGTCCTGAATCATGAGCTTTATTGATGATTTCCTCGGTGTCAGATCCACATTGAATCGCTCACCTGAAACGTTAAGAGATTTCTCAGGATTTAACCGGTATGAAATAATAGGAATACTAGAAACTTCCAAATTCTGTTGCTGCAGTAACAGAACAAATCTTTCATTCCTCAACTGTAATATACATAGCAGCACAATGGCACAAAATATGTCAAATTGGTGCCATGATCATTAAAATACACACATTCCAATTTCCAAGAAACGTTAAAGAATCTAACATTCTACAATTCTGTCTACGCCAACCCCACCACCTTGACAAAAAGAAATCGAAAAGGTACAGGAGAGTACAAGGGGATCCTTAGCTATTGTATGGCTTAAAAAATTGTATAAATAAATATAGAAAGCTTACCGAGCTGCTTTAGAATATCAGTAAAGGTGGCCTGCAAAAAATACAGCACATATTGAATGTAAGAAGCAGAGAGAAGAATTGGTAACTGAAGAATTCACTTGAATAAAACAAATAAATGTCATGCAAATAAGTTGATCCCATTTTCCACCACTTAACTCCACTGCAAAAAAAAAACCACTTGGTCAACCACAGACAATATAAGATTGAAGTTTAGAAGTCCAAATTTATTTTTGATGATTTCTCTAGAAAGGAAAAGCAGCACTGCTTGTGCTGCTTATAAGTTCTCTAAAAGATAGCCAACACCAGGCAATATTTAAGGATGCAAATCTAAAAGTACAAGAAAGGTCAAAAGAAAATCATAACTTCCTCTCCCACTTCTCAAACCTAAACACAGAAGAGGGAAGGATGTATTGAAATCAAACCATTTCACAATGGAACAGAGAACTTCGGATCCTTACCGTATTGAAGTCCACCTCTTTGAGAATCTCACATATTGAATTCTTAAGTTCTTCGTCACTTGGCTTTACTTTGTCCTCCTTGGACTTGCCTTTACCTTTCACAACCTTTTTCCCTTCATTTAGAAAGGAAACAAGAAAGCTTTAGACAATGGATTCTCATGAAAAGGCCCTCACAGATGGTCTAAACCATAAGCCAGTTCAGGACGTTCTGATTTTGGGATGGTGATGATTAAACTATCGAGATCAAAGAGTTCAATCAAAGGAAAATAAACTACAATTCTCACCAGTTGTCTCCTTTGATGCAGATTTCTTTAAAGTTGATGACCTCTCCTTAACTGCTTCATTCTTCTTCTTACTGGAAGACTTCTTCGCACTATCGTTATGAGATTTTGAATGACTAGATGGTGATTTTGCAGGTGCCTTTTTAGGCAGAGTAGCAGCCTTCTTAGAGATTGTAACTTTCTTAGTTTTGGCTTTTTTGCCAGATCCCTTCTTTGCTGGAGACTTTGCTGAACCTCGCTTTTGCTTTCCTTTGTCCTCGTCGGGCTCGTCTTCGGATGCGCCTTCCTTCTCACTTTCACCTTGATCAGATGTCTCACTTTCTGATCTTTCGGGAACACCATTAACAATTTCCTCTTCATGTGCTTCATCTTTCTCTTCTGTTTCATCATCAAATTCAGGCATGCTCTTTTCCTCCCCACCTTTTTCAGATGTAGTCTCAGTTCTCTTTTGACTCTGAAAATACACCAGAAATAAAGATTAAAAACACGAGTAATATATTAACACTTTCATACATCTGCCACTATGTTAGTAGTTGTGATTTCTTTGATTGATCACTGAGCTTCCATTTACAAAGAATATATTTGTCAATGATAAGCGAGCACATGTTTCATTTATTTATTTATTTCAGAGGAGAGAAAAGGGGGGAAGAGAGAGAATTCAAATAAGAAAGTGCACGTCTAAAGCGAGAAAATTTACAAACGAAAGGGCGAATTTTAATTAAACAAAAGCCAAAATATCCAAAGAAAATTTCGGATATCAAATGGAACCCCAGATAGCCTCCATGATGTATACTAGCTTCTATCCATATAAAATGGAGGTTTCACTTGGCATCATTTCCCCCTTTCTAATTTTATTTTAATCTATCTCTGTGCAGGGACATGCTCTGAATCCCAATTATGCTGATTTTATTCTCCCTGTAAGCATGTAAATGGAAATATCCACATGCAGTATTCTGAACTACAAAGTAAAGAGGAGAATTTAGAAGAAGTATAGTTTGCTAGAACCAAATAGCACACCCTTCATCTCAAAATTGAATATCTTGTCAAACTTTTGAGGTTGACTAGATATTTCCTGTTGCATAATTTGTTATCCATTAATTTACAGACCACATCCTACTTTCATTGCATGTTCTACCTTAATCATTCCCGTTCAACAAAATAGTGCACATGCTTCAAGTCTGCAGGCAACAGGATAAACTACATTCAATCTCTACATATACACACATTAAAGTGCCGAAATAAGAGTCAAGAACTAGGTGAAATTTGAACTTATTTTCTTACATGATTGAACTGACAACACCTACAGTATAGAGATCATAATGTCCTAATTTGAGATATTAACTCCAACCTTTTCGTGCTAAAAAATTTTCTGCCCCAATTAACAAGTAAGGGAATACCTTGGCAGAACCTTTTGAAGATGCATTCCCAGATATTGATATATTGTTTTTGCTGACCATCTTTCTCTTTTTGTCCTTGCCCAACTGGTCAGTGTACATGAGATATGTAAATATACAAAAAGCCAAGTGAAAAGGCAAAACAAGAAAGGTTGGACTCCGTGTTGAACCTGTTCTTTTTCAGCATGCAACTCGATGGTTGTTGCATGAGGATCCACCAAAAAATCTATCAACTTTGCAATTATGTCTTCCTGGATGCAGGATCAACGATAAAATTGAATTTTAATCTTGGAGACGAAGGAATGCAAGAGAGATGTGGTACATCTCGTGACTACTATAAATTGACATCGCTAGTCAAGGTACTGTTAAAAATTATCTAGAACACACGTGAACTAGTGTATCCCATAATAATAAAGCATGGATCAAGAAAAGCGCAATAAGTGGAGAGGTGGAGCCATTGAAAAACGTAAGACAGCAAATGTAAAATTTCCAGGTTAATGTGAAGCAGAGATATCTACATACCTTCCTTGTAGTAGACTTGGAAATTGGTATATCAAGAACATCACAGACTTCCACCAATTTCTCTTTGACACACTTATCAAGTTTTTCTTTTAGTTTCCTCATTTGCTTTTCCTAACACATGCACATTGAAAATGCAAAGCTATTTTTCGAAGAAGTTCTAAATAATCACCGGATAACTAAATATAGGTCTTTTCTTTACCTCATCATCATGCCACACAAATCCAGAAAATCTAGATATGTTGTTCTTGACTTCAGCTGCCTGTAGAATTTGATAGAAGTATGAGTCAACTATCAGAAGTTATCAACAAAGGCATGAAATGGACCCCAACTACAACATATCAACATCTTATAGCTGCAGAAAAGCACATTAGGAGCACCAAATTTACTTTAAATACCGAAGTAAAGTGGCAGGAATCTGGGAAAGCTGGGAGAACATTGTTGCTAACAGTTTGTTTAAGCAAACTCAGGGTTATATGACTCAACTTGGATATCAACATTATACATACAAAATTAATAAAAATAATAATTAAAAAAACAAGATAATGGTTCAAAAATTAAGTACTAAGCTGCCAAATGTTTGTAAGTGAAACTAATCGTGACTTGTTTACTTTGACAATGGTGCCGTAGTATTCAAAATGCATTCAAGCATTAGAAGAAACAAATATGCTTATAACTTCAAAGTTCAAACTACAATATGTTTCAGATGCATGACACACAGGAGATATTTTATAAAACTCGAGGAAATGAAATTTCCAGCCATTTTCAAGGTGATCCAAGTATCAATCTGACAGGAACACTGCATCTATCTAACAAAGAAAAATGATGCTAGACCCAAATGAGCCATGGAGAAACACCAGAATATTAACTATGGACTCAAAGCATTACCTTTCCCCTCCTTCCAAAAAGAATTGTATGCAGCAATTTGAAAGTTTCTTCACTCTTCCTTCTTGACAACTTGTATGCCACTGAAACAAAAAATGTGGTTTAGAAAACAACAGAAAGTTTGTTCGTACAGCTGCGTAACTGGAATCATTGAAAAAATGAGAAAGTAAAATAAATGAAGCTTTTCTCGGAATTTGGTTAAACAAGCAGTTCAAATGAATTTTCAGCAAGTACAATGTTAAAAAAACTTACAAGGATAACATGCATTTAGTAAAGATGGAACAGAAGAAACATAATACTCAAAATTGAATAAAATCAAGCACAGGATTGACGGGAAGAAACAGCTCAACTAGCACCTTTAGCTTTGATTATAGAAGAGGCATGGGTTGGGGGCAGGTATTCTCATTATGTTCAGGAGAGTCATATCCTAACAAGGGCATAATTTTAAGTAAGCAAATTTATCAAAGAATATCCACATCATAACTTTTGTTGTTACAGAGGTGCTCTCATTAGATCGATAGCCAATGACCAAAAAGCCCCATTATATCATTTTACTGAATAAGGAAAAGCTCGTAGGAGTGAAAACTGCTGTTTTGGCATTGAACGACTGAATATAAACAAGAGGAAGACTTGTTTCCCCTAGCATGCAAGGCCCCACCCATCACACAAAAAAGTGGAACACCACTAGTTGCCTGAGTTCTTAAGTATTGCGTAATATGTTGACTGATAATAGTACCCCATAATGTATACATGTCAAGTTATGGCAGCCTTTTTTTCTTTTTGTTTTTTCTTCTGTTGACTTGATACATTAATTAACCCCCCCCCCCCCCCCCCCCCTCACTCCCAATTCCCAAATCTCAAAAAGGAAGAGGAATAAAAAAACCTTATCCTCCAAGCAGTGGCATTCAAATCCATTATCACATCCCCTCCTTCCTCTGTTTAGCATAAACACATCTTAGCTCACTCTTGACAAAAACAAGGAACAAATAACCAACACTCATTGGACCTGCCCATTTTCTGGCGAGCTTGGATAATCTATCCAGAACTCCATCAACAAAATATGAGGCAGTCCATTAAGAGAAAATGACTAGAACAAATGCAATAGATACTGAGGGAAGAGTTCACACATTTTTTAAGAAAGATTTATAGACTATCTTCAACTAGTTATGGAATTGGTGAGCTAGAGATGCATAGGAAATAGGATGGTAAATGATTCATCCCCAAGTATCGGTGTTTTATTTGATAAAGAAAAGCTCCTCAAAAAAACCATGAAATCTGACACAACACACAGGATGGAGAAACATAAGATAGGTTGATTAATGTGCTATGCAGTAGGTATTCAGCATTGCTTAGAGGGACTTGCGAACTTTCTTCTACTACAGTTGGTGATTCGGTCATATTATTTACACAATCAAGTCCACTACTTAGTGACTCACCAGAATTCAAGGAAAAAATACAAAATGTCATAATTGTACCAAGCATCAAAATAAATCTTTACAGACCATCAACTTCCATTTCCCCCCATAAACAATCTTGGATGATGCCCTAAAACTTACTTCGCCCATCATACAGGTTTACTAAGTAGTGTAATTAAGAAAGAATTGATACCATAACAAAATCATAAGAATGACAATTGTAACATGACAAGACTTAAGTTGATGCCTATGCATTAATGAAGTGGTGGCATCAAAATACTTAAAAAGTGTACCATTAGGAATATCTTTCAGTGCAGTGCCACGACCCTGCAAATGAATACTGATATGTCACAAAGCGATCTTCAGAGAAAAAGTCAATGAACTTCATGAATGCATTGCAGCAGTAAGTATATTTAATCTTTTGAGGGTATGGGAACAAGAAAAAGTAAAAAGACAGAAGACACACCTTTTCAAGTCTAAATTCCTTGGAAGTATCTTTCTCAATAGTGGTGACCAACCTTTCTACAGATTTCCGTTCACGTACAGGACGTTGAATTGCAGGAGCTGTAGGGCTTGTCGGCTCTTTTCTCTCCTTAGGGGTTTTAGGCTCTTTTGGTTTTTTCTCTGTTGGGGTTTTCTTATTATTTTCTTTATTCTCTTCAGCTATATTCATCGTACTTTTCTCTTTTTTTGCAGCACTACTTTTTGTTCTAGGACGCTTCTTCGAGCCTTTTTTCTCTTTATTATGTCCCAGTTTTTCTTCCTCTTTTGCTCCACCAACCCCCTCTTCAACCTTACCCTCCATCTCCACCCCAGGGGTCTTCCCAGAGCCATCTTCCATTGCCTCATTCTTGGTTGCTTCCTTTCCTGTATATCCTGTAGTTTCATGCTCTTCCTCTCCCATTTCTTCATTTTCTTCTTCTTTTTTGCTTCCACCTGATAAATTTTCCTCCTCCGCTTCTTTTTCTTCAGTTCCCTTGCTTTCTTTGATCTCCTTTTTGCCTGCAACCATTTTCTGGACCTCAACTTTCCATTCATCCTTTTTATCTTCAACTATTTCTGTCACTCCATTTTGCTCCTCATTCTTCTCCATCACAGCCTCAATCTTTTCCACCCCCTCCTCTTTCACATCTGATGCCCCTAGCTTCTCTGATGCCTCTCCTTCACCCATAAACCTCGTTCCAAAACCTTTCCCTTATAACAAGACCAAACTGCATTAAGAAAATAAACTGACTATAATTAAAAAATTATTTTGGCAAACCAAAACTATAAACCAATCTAAGGCATCGAGTGTATTAGAAGCATTAAGAAACCATAAAGCACCTAAATACATAAAATGTCCAAATAATCTACGAATAAAAGAGGATAAAAAGTATGATCTATAGATTCTAAAAAATTAGAACTTGAACAATTATACCTATGCGTAAGTGTGTTTATGCTTGGGTAAGTACGTGTGTGTGGGCATGTATGTCTGTATATGTTATCGATTGAATTCTACGACATGCTCAAAAAAACCCAACAGTATCTCACCGCAGTTGTTAGCTCAATATAACTTCCAAATATTAAAGATTTTCCACAAGCAGCAGCAAAACAAGTAAAAAAAAATCCGAAAATTGACAGAACCCTAACCACGAAAGACCTGAATTTTCATCCTCAAATTTACAAAATGAACAATAGCACACGCATTTAAGTGCCAGAAATACAGAATTCAAGTTAAACGAGAAACTTACATAAATGTAGGCTAGGTTTCAAATTCCAGATACGGGAGAGCTCCAATCACAGCTCACTCTCTATTTCTGTCAACGGTTTCACACTTTGAACCAGAATATCATATTCTCGAGTGGGTTTTTATATAGCGGACTTCAAATCCGGATTCCAAATCGAGTTTAATGGCATGTTACGACTCTTGCGGGCGGAGAGGTTGGCGGAGACAGCTGGTGTAATTCTG
Source organism: Fraxinus baroniana (assembly GCA_903798355.1). Taxonomy (NCBI): domain Eukaryota; kingdom Viridiplantae; phylum Streptophyta; class Magnoliopsida; order Lamiales; family Oleaceae; genus Fraxinus; species Fraxinus baroniana. The sequence continues at coordinate 17,584 of CAIGRO010004739.1, forward strand.
AGGGGAACTGCATTGACGGCCGAAGTGCGATTTGGGATGGACGCCTTGATTCAACGGTTGAGATTACATATTCTTTTAGAACTTGCTTTTATAGAATAGTACAGTTAGCGTTGACTTTTGATGATTGCTCACTGACCTTTATCCCTAGTTAAATACTCACTTCGTCCCAAAAGATAATCGTATGATTATTTTCACACAAATTAAGAAATGGTAGTTAGTATAGTTAGAGTATTAAATTTTACTATGTTTTTCCATCTATACCCTTTATCCCTTATCTAGGTAGTTGGTGTTTATTATACCAAGATGTATTAAATAAGGGTATATGTGGAAATGAAAACTTTTTTGGACGGACAAAAATAATAAACATGACTATCTTTTTGGGACGGAGAGAGTATTTTTTTGCCGCGCACATATTTCCAATCAAAGTGTTTGAGCTACGTTATTTTGGAAAAATATATTCTGAATTAGTGAATTGATGAAGAATATGTAGTTAAAAAAGGAATAATTATTGATGTGATGAAAAATATTATTTTATTGAAGAATGTGCGGTTAAAAATGAGTATGAGAATGAGAATAAAATTTTAATGTATACTACGGGCTAAACTTTCTCGTAATAAAATATTTTACATATAATTTTTTCTTATATTTATAACTACATATTTTTAAAAAAAATCATTTCCCCCCAAAAAATGCTCATTATAATGATTATCAAACAAAGGTTTAGTCACTTTTGAGCCTAATTTTTAAAATCTTCGTTCATATTCATTTTTCTATACATCCTCTTAAATAATTTTATATGTAAATTCAAAATATTTCTCTACTTTTTAATCATATATTTTCCAAAAAAAATAAAAAAAAATCTTTTTACAAAATTTCTTCTCAAAAAATAAGGTTCAAACATGGACTTAATTTATTAAACTCATATTTGGTAGGAATTAAAATCTAAATCAAAATAGACAATTAATTTTAACCTCATATTTTATAAGATTCAAAACATTTTAACCGGGCATTTTATTAAATTTTATCAAAATTTGTTAAAAAATTGATTTGAATCTTTACGAAACAAGGGCGAAGCTCCGTCTCATAAAGCTTTTTGGAATTATAAGTAGGTTGGTTTCATGAAATGTGGTTAAAAAATGAATAAAATCATGGATTCAATGATATGTAAAGTTAATAATAAAGTTTGATCAACTATAATCTNAAAAAAAAAAAGAGAGAGAGAGAGCGACACCATTTCCATTAAGTTCTTGTCAATGTATTTGTTTTTTACATTGTTATTTTTGTTTAACTTTTATGTCGCCTTTTTTTTACCCCGTTGTTCCTTTTGTATAGTGCTCAATTGATACGAAAAGCTATCATGCCCTATTTTTGAGCCCATTGGGTAATGTAAATAAGACGTTCACAGTAACTTGACCAGAGTGATACCGAATAGAAACACACAATAAATGCTCAAGTGTGATATGCATTCGATCTTTTTCTAAATTGTTACGTAGTGACACGATAAGTTATGTCGCCGTATGAGGTACTTTGAAGTTGCACGTGACAATGATACTTGCATTTTAGGAATTTCATTTCCAAAATTTGATTTTAATTCAACATGTTACAAAACACTTTAAACAATCAATGACACTATTTTTGACATATCTTAGAATGTCAAAACATAATGTACAATTTTTAATTCGTTACAAAAATGTGTTAATTTTTTATTTTTCGTCGAGATTGGTTAAAATAGGTGAAATTTAATGTAGCTATTTAGTTGTGAAAGATGCTTCCATCAATAAGTTTTGTTGACATGCCGACCTCTAAGGTCGCTCAAGACGGATTAATACATGTGGCTAGCACGTGACAATGTGAGCTCGGTGGTGTGAGGTCAGTTGGATGGTTAGCATACCAGAGAAGATTGTTCAGTTTTTCGAGGGAAAATGAGTCATATTGATTGAAGTCCGCTAACAGAATCAACAAACCAATCAATCATAAAACTTCACAAGAAATAATCTTACATCAGAGCTCACATAAGCCCCTGATCAAATAGTTAGGCGTCTTTCCCTAGAATGCTTTATTAATTACTGGGGTCCACCTGTAAGATTCACTCATAATAACCTACTAGGCCAAGCTCGGTAGCCAATTGAGTTACTACAGCAAACTTCAGTTCGAGTTTGCAGGTGACAAGATAGGGAATTAATGAGGCCTGTACATTTTCTCCTGACCATAGAAAAAAGGCAGAGAAAAAACACGAATTCACATATCACACATCTCTTTGTATTTTCATATTTCAAATATTTCCTATAAACACAAAAATGATCCTTCGAATCATTGGTAACCTTTGAGTGTCAATTAATCAAAGTCGTGTTTTTTTCTAAAGTTGGCTTGAAATTTACCTGTTTAATTTTCAACGTCAATAAGTTTGATTGTTTTATTTAGTGTATAAATGAGTTTGATTTGGCTATTCAACTCTTTTTAATATGTAAAGAATTAGCATTTTTAATTTTAACAAGTTTTAATTGATTTTAACGTCTTAAAAATATAAGGTTCTTTCGCACTTATAATCTATAAGCTTGAAGCATTTGCTCTAATGGTACTTTCGTAGAAAACGGGAAAAATAGAATGTTGCTTTTAGAGTCAAAACAAAGATTTTTAGTCACTGTTTGGGAGAGATCTTTAGAAAATCATTTTTTTCTCAAAATAATTTTCAACTATACATGAAATCCATAATTTTCTTCACTTGTAAATCCTCTCCCAAACAAACCTCAAAAGTGTTTTGATATAAACTCATACCACTGGAAAAGCATTCACAATGCAATCACAATTCACAACATATGTTTATACATGGAAATTCTACTTATAAACTTGCAAGGGAAATGGGATATGGCTCCAATGAAACGAAGGCGTATTGCAGTATTTTTTCCAGCACAAACATTCATAATTCTTATGGGAAAACCATTTTTTCGACTCCTCAGCAAAAAAAACACCCTTCGAAAAAGAAAAATAATGCAAGATCAACATAACAGTTCTGTCAAGTTCTTGTTCATCTACTTTGAGTAGTCTCAAATTTTTAAAGTAAATTCCACTATAAATAATCATCAAGTTTCGAAGGAGATTCATTTATCAACAAACTTGTTGAAACCACGAGGCACATGTGAAATCTACATATTAAAGTGTACAAAACCAGAAGATTTACCTCAACATTTGAGCTGATTGTGCAAGCTTTATGTCACAGCCTGACAAAGTTCCAGATTGATCATAATCAAGGTTTTCAAACTCATCCATAAAAAGCAAAATATCTTCTTGATTAATTTTTCCCATCTCTTTTAGCTTATATAAGACGAATTCAGCAGCCCTGTTAGCAAAGCAAAATAACAAAAGAATTTCTCAGGGTAAAACTATCCAACTGAAAGCATAAAAACCAGAATGTAAAGTAAGTATAGGAGACAAAAGAAAAGGGAGCTGTAAATCACTGACCCTACAATCCCATCCCCTTCGAGATCAGCTGCCTCTAAATCCACATTTGTCGTTCTCCTAGTAAGAACCCACTTAACCAAATCCTTCTGTCTGCTTTCCGTGTTAAGTTCGGCAATATAACAAAAGAACTGAGCCAAACAGAGAGTACTCGTCAAAATCCAAAATATAGCGAAAACACGTCCTGCCTTGGTCGAGAAGCTCTTATCTCCATATCCTAAGGTTGTGATGGTGGAGCAGACGCAATAAAAGGCATCAACAATATCCAATTTCTCAACTTTAGAAAGGAAGGCTGTCCCAACTATAATGAGCACTATAAGAAGAGCCATCATTGTAAAACATTTGTACCGTACTTTGTTAGTTTCAATCTCCTTAAGAATTTCAGATGGACCAAGTTTCTGGTGCATATGCAGAGCCTTGATAAGAAGAATTTCCTGCTTCTCTGCTATGTAGTCTGCGCCTTTGCTAAGCATTAGACCAACTACAGCCATCCCTGAGAACACAAAACCGTAGGCTAGCAGTTTTGAGGTGACACTATTGGGCACAAGGTCTCCATATCCAGCAGTAGTCATTGTGACAATGCAAAAGTAAACAGCATCAAGGATTACATTTACTTTCTCTCCTTTGATCTGCTTCATAACAAAGGAAAAGCAAATAGTACCAACAACCAAGTAGAATGTTAAGAAAATGGCTAATCTTTTGAAATTGGGATGTAGCTTGTCCAAAAAGAATTCAGAACGAGGAAGCGTCGTAGTCTCATTTTTGCCATCCAGTTCACGAGGAACTAATTCAGCCAATGGAGCACTTCTACACCGGCGAATTCTTTTTCTCTTTGAAACAGCTTTTTGATTTCTTTGAGATGTAGGACTTAGCAGTCCTGTTAATAAGGAATTTTCACCAAGATTTGCCATTCCAACAGGTGGCAAATTGCGTGGGAAATTTCTGTATAGCAAGAGAAGTTCATATGAGTCTAATTCCAAATATAGATCAAGCTCATAACATCAAACGTGATTGTCCATATGAGTTTCCGGATGTTTTAACTTTCAAAGTTTCCGAATATGAAAAATAAGACTTCAGTTTTAACGAATTAATTAGAGGGTTATGCTACATGTACATAATTTTTTACTTAATCTTTTACACCCCACCCACATTAGGAGGTAGGGACCACGAGCCGCCATTTTAAAACACACACGGACCCGCACACATTGTGAGGGGGGTACACATATGTACAAGGGGACTTTCCCTTAATTAGAGTATAATACAGTAGAATCACGGGGTCATCGACTTCTAAAATTCACAGAGAATAAATTGCATTGATCCAAATCTCATTTGTTTTGCTCCACTGAGTCCCTTGTAGTAAATTGTAAAAGTCAAAACTTAATATTTTCAAATCTATTGAATTCTAACTTATTTCTGGTCATGATCTTTGTTCGAACAGAAGGAATCTGTCCATGAACATCGCTAAAAATTCATATACAGGGTCGTGAAGCGAGAGAGGAGGAAACAGCTAGGCTGTCCAAAAATTGCTGAAGAAAATACTCTGATCTATTACAGTTGTACTTAATTTCAGTAACTTAAAGTTAACATGATTCGCGAATTATTATAACATATGAACAGAAAAGATCAACGTTATAAATGGACAAGTGAACAAATCAAAATTCAGAAGTTCACTAATAAATCAGACAAAAACGGTGAAGTAAAACTAAAACAAAAGGACAAAAATCTAGAGTAAGTTCCTCTTAATTACTGCCAGTGCAACTCAGTAATACTACTATTAAAGATTAAAAGAAGATCTTGCACGAGTAAGAAAATAAAAAGTAAGGGTAAAATTACCAGAAATTTGACTTGCACAAGAGCAAAATTTGCTGTGGATTAATCCCCTTCAGGAGTGCATCTCGTTTGAAAGCTTACTGCAAATGGGCAGAAGGTGTTTGATATCAGTTTTGCTTTATGTACCGGAGCAAAATCAACAGAAATGCAACGGATTCACACGTGTGGGTCCCGCAGATTTTTTCTTTTAAGGGTGTGTATTTCAGTCACTTATTTTGAAAGAATGTATTCTGA
>CAIGRO010004748.1:0-12789 GCA_903798355.1 Fraxinus baroniana
AAATACCTGATTTTTGTATAAATAAACTTTAAATTTGATTTTTGAATTGAAAACTTTAAAACTAGGGGTAGGTGTAATTTCCTCAACCTTAATTTTGAAATGGTGATACTAAAAAATCTTACTTATGTATTGTTCCCTTAAAATAATTCTGAAAATAATAATTCCAAGGCCCCAAGGCCCATTCAAAGACTTTTTAATATAGTGTGTTAGGCGTGGCTCGAACCCCTGACCTCTCACACAAATTTTACATTTTTCACCAGTTGGACACCTTTTCTTAATTAATTATTTCTTTCACATATTATATTTATTGTATAAATATATAACAATAAATACGCTCCACCTATTTCTCTTGGTAATAGAACTTTTTTCCTTTCTCTCCTTTGTAATGCCAAACAAAAATTCTGTCTTTGTGAATCAGTGCAAGTTTATGCTTATGCATAGATGTATTGTCCATAGCTGTAAGTTTGTGAGGGAAAATAGCGTTTTAAGTATTGTTATGGCCATGAATTGCATCAGTTCCTATAATAATGGGAATTTCAAGCACAATTTTTTCTTTTTAAGGGTCATTGTACTCCTGAGATTCTTGATTCTGGCATGCAATGACTATTTTGGGTCTATGTATTTTAGGTGCCCTTCTGCTTCTATAGCAGTTGCCGACAAGTACAAAAAAACCAAAATCATGAACATTGATAAACTCACCATTTTAACTAATTTCACCAAAGTAATTAATTTGGACCTGCAAATGATAATATATATACACAGTCCCGTTCTCCGCGTTGAACCTTTTTATTATTATTATTATTATTCTTTTGTTTTTGGTTAATTTTTTTTATACAAAATCATGTGAAATCTAAATTTTAATTTAAATCAAAGTTAACAATTAATTTTAATAACATATTTCATGAAATCCATAACTGTTTAACTTTTATCAAAATTTACTAAAAATTTGATTTTAATTTTCATCAAACGTGGGCAAAATCAAAATAAATTTGAATTTCGATAATATACGTAAATTTTAAAAATTCTCCGACTATCGTATGCTAATCGAATTTACAAATTACTTATTTCATCTTAAAACTTATCTCGAGAACTACATTATTAACATATCAAACTCATTTCAAGAACTACATTATGAGCATTTCGAATAGTCAAAACAAATATCGAAAATAACTAAGAATACGTCAAACGTAAGTCTTAAAAAAGACGTCTAATAATTGGACGTAAAATTTAAAAATTCTCCAACAATCGTAATATCCTTTTTTTGACTTCTTTTATTCTTCTGCTTGTGATAAAACACTTCATTATTGTACCGTATAACTTCAACATCTCGATCAAGTGGCATCGGGTGATACACGATCTGTGAATTCCCAACAATTAATATCAGTGATTCAGGATATAATTAACACAACAAATAGACATAGCTAGTTGAATCTCAATAGAAGAGTTGATCACTAAATTCCTGATTCAGAGCTTAACCAGGATTCCTAGGGTTCCCACTCGAAATTTCAGGGACTGGACACTTACATGTCACGTTAGTTATAATTTTCCTTACCTACAATTTCTTAAAGCAATTTTGAGAAGTTCAATTTTGACTTTAAATGAACATTTTACATGGAATCTACAGTTAAGTCATGATGAATGCATTTGAATTAGTATTTTGATACTATGCAATCACCTACAGTAGTTCAGCAATCTGTGAGTTGAATATATAGCAGTTGCAGACTAACTTTAATTATGAAACGAAAAATTGTTACTTTCAGATAGTAGTAACAGAATCGCTAATGTTTAGTACTTACACAGATAGTAGGCTTACTACTCAAAACTTTTCAGTAGTCTACATTTGCTTGGAATAATATTGATGTTGATTTCATCTGGGATAGAAAGTACTATGGGTAACATTAGAGATTGATGCACGATCGCTGTAATCGAGTGGTAAATATTGCTCTTCACATGTGTCATTAATTTCCTGGGTCAGACATACGTAAGGGGGATTAGTTGGTGCAGGAAGGTGCTCTTCTTTCTTCACCAGCATCTGTAGTGCTTTAGACATGGATGGTCGTAGGGTCGGGAGCTCTTGGGTGCACAGAAGTCCAACATGAACAACCCTTAGAATCTCCTTTTTAACATCGACATTATGATAGTTATGCAGCATTAAGTTTGGATCGAACAGTTCGTCTACTGCTCCTTGCTGAAAATGCTTCCATGCCTGTTTTCATCCAAAATAGTGTATCAGCTGAGGTAAATTGAAAAGTTATAGTAAGATGTAAAAATATTGATGAAAGTGATTCCTAGATAAAAGACAACACGATAAGAAAAGGGCAGATCTGTTCTGCAGCAGTTTAAACATGCTCAGAACACTTGGAAGTGTAAAAGATGCAGTTATGGTCTTGCTATAAGGAGTTTCTGGAAGTTGAAACCCAAAGACGAGTCACTACAACAATATTAGATACTACCCAGGGATGACACCCCTAATCGTTAACGATTTTCAGCAACTTGTGCATCAATTAGAGACATCGTTGAAAAATACTACGCCTACAAGGACACATATAAGGCTCGATCAGCTTTTAGAGGAAGCTGATACTTGAGGCTAATATGGCTTTCGAAAGGAAGCTGAATCCAATAGAGGTGGTGAGCTAAGTAGTACATAAGATGAAGAAAAAGATTTCAGAACATACAATACTTAACAAGCTGTCTGAGTACTCTAATTCTTTGCTCCTGTTATTCTGCCTGCCAGTGACAATTTCAAGCAGAAGTACACCAAAGCCATACACATCTGCTTTCTCCGTTAATTGGCCATGGGCTACATACTCTGGAGCCATATATCCTCTGCATATTTGTAAATTCAAGATATATTATTATATCAATTTTCCAAGAAGATTCTATATCAGCTTTCATTTTGAAATCATTAATCATAGACTTGCTAAGCTTTCAATTTTGGTCACTGGAGTATGGATAAAATGACAAAACTCACAATGTTCCCGCAATGACGGTGCTAATATGACTTTTATCGTCTTGAAAAGACCTAGCCAACCCAAAATCGGCAATTTGAGCACGGAATCTCGAGTCTAAGAGGATATTACTCGCTTTGATGTCTCTGTGAACGATTTTAGTTTTCGTGTTTTCGTGGAGGAAAACCAACCCTTCTGCAGTCCCTATAATTATCTCATATCTCTTCTCCCAGTTTAGTTCTTTACCTTTCCTTGAATCTGTCAAATTAAAAATAACAACAGCGTATCAATTTTCTCACTACCTAACACAGATAGAAAAAGTAATGCTAATCATTGTAGAAATTCTACTCATGGTTAACTAGAATTTGAAATGTACTACCTACCAAATATAAAGCAATCAAGACTCTTGTTTGATAAAAATTCATATACAAGAAGACTTTCAGGTCCAGAGCAACTGCATCCCAACAACCTGACCAGATTTTTGTGCTCGATGGTACTAATAATGTTGACTTCATTGTAGAAATTTGCTGCTCTTTGCTTGTTGTGAAAGAAAAGCCTCTTGACAGCAATCTCTTTTCCATCTTGCAAAACTCCCTGCAACGACAAGAAAATTTAGCTTAAGCATCGCTCTATAATAGTGGGTTTGATTTCCTGTAATTGTGTAGATTATAAGTGTCTGCAGACTAACGACCTTGCACTGTGGCAATCCCGCCCAGGCTTTAATGGCGTTTTAATTAAAAAACCGACCTTATACACTGTGGCAAATCCACCTTGCCCAAGCTTGTTGGCTTCATTAAAATAATCAGTTGCTTTTTCAAGTGTGGAATATTTGAAGTTCAAGCTGCTGTCATGAAGGGTCTTCACTAGTTTCTTAGCATCATCCCAACCTGGGAAAGTAGAGAAACTTTAGGAAAAAGATGAGAAAAGGTGCAGCATTTCTGACTATTCTCATAAACAGTAATTTCACATATGATTCAATAACTGAACATCTCATACAAATATAGGCAAAATGCATTCTACCTTTTCTCTTCTTCTGTATTGCTCTGCGCTTCAAAATATAAACTCCAAGGACCGCTCCAATAATCAAAACAACGGTCAAACTAACAGCTGCCACTATTATAACTTCTTTTTTCCCTGCAGAAGTCCGTTGAAAATGCATGATCTAGCTAGATTGAAATGAAGTTTTAGCTTCTTAAGAAACACCAGTCAGAATTTCTAAAATTTAAAGAGAAAGTGTAGGTTAAGTGCCAACAAAACTCTCTCATCCGTTGGTAAAATGGGAATGGTCTTTTGTTTATAAGAAATGAGGCTACTCCTTTTAATAGGTTATTTCCCAATATCATGCTAAGAATAGCTAGGATTTTCAGAAGATGATGCCATTCGTTTGATGAGAAATAAAAAGAAATATCAAAAATTGGAGTGCCAAGTCTCGATAGAAACAATCACAGTGAAAGGGATCGGAAGGAAGAAAGTTCAACCTTGAAACTGTAAGTGCTGGCAGAATCAGAAGAGATGAAAATTACTGTAGAAATGCTAGGGAGAAGAACATAAAGCTGTTTTTACCTGTTGAACTNCATTCGTTTGATGAGAAATAAAAAGAAATATCAAAAATTGGAGTGCCAAGTCTCGATAGAAACAATCACAGTGAAAGGGATCGGAAGGAAGAAAGTTCAACCTTGAAACTGTAAGTGCTGGCAGAATCAGAAGAGATGAAAATTACTGTAGAAATGCTAGGGAGAAGAACATAAAGCTGTTTTTACCTGTTGAACTTCTGTTTCCCGGTATAGGATTAAGAAAGTTGGTGTCTGAGTACCTCATAAAGCACCCTGTGTACAGTGCCCGACCCTCGGACCATGGCAAACATCCCAATATAGATGCAGACGCATTTTCAATACAAGCTCTGCAAGAACTATCACTTAGTGTTCTCCAGCAGTTAGCAAGAACATAAGCGGACTCATTTAATGTCCCAGACACGGGCACTTGAGCCCGTCCATAGCCACTGTTGTTTAGTGCTTCTGAAACTGCCTGTGACACAGCCTGTCTAGCTGATGCCTGAAATGCCGAATTCTTTCTGGTGCTATTATTACAGACAGCAATGTCGTTTGGTCCAGTATACTCTTGATAGAAACTGTAAATCTCAGTCCGCAAATAGCAGCCATCAAGGAAAACCTTTGCGCTGTTGAAAGGGTAGCACCGAGGCATAACAGTGCGCGCTTGAGCAAAGCATAATACACATTCATTTGAAGAAAGATCACCATAGCACTGTACAAGTCCATGATCCCTGTCAACTCCTGAGCCTGATTCTGCTATACCAAAACTTGAAGTTGGCAATTGGGTACTTAGATTTTCCATTGTTGACACAAAGTTTTGGATAAAATTGGTGTTGTTTTCCGCAATTTGGTTCCCGCACATAATCTTAGACACCTGAGCTCTTGGATCCCCCAATGATGCATTTGGTAGTAGCAGCAGATTAACCAGAGTAATGATGATAACAGAAGAACCAGCACTCGATTTCTTCATTTTCCAATTTGTTTTGTGTTTCAATGTATGTTATAGGGAAAACTGTATATTCTTTTAATATATATCCTTTACCTTTCCACCCCCACGGTTCATGAACCAAATATTCTATTCTAAACAAATAAAAGCTAGGTAAACATTGTAGACCGTTACAGTGAAAATTAAGAATTTCATACTAAAATGTATAGCTGGAGATCGATATTATTGGGTATTGATATTCATTTTTAGATGAAAAGAAAGGTTGATCAATTTTCTAGTCTTCCACTAGCTAAAGTTGTTAGTGGGTATATTTCTTTATACAAAATTTTCTTTCAAAGTTAATGTGAACTGTTTGACTGAAAATGATTTCTATGACTCTTGATGACATAAGAGGTGATATGTGAAACCTCCTTGAAGTTACATGACCCTACAAAGAAAAATCACGTTGATGTTCATTTTTATTTAATTCATTTTTTATTATTTTGTTGACTTTTTCAATCATGTAAATTTATAATATTGCTTGATGTATTATTTTGAAGTTGTCTTTGGCGTTCTATGTGATGTTGGAGACGATGGTGCCAAACAAGTGGGGACCAAGAAAAAGTTGTAACATTGTCCATAGATGAAGGACTAATTGTACAATTTTTGCTATGAAAACCCTTCTTTGATTAAAATAACACATTTAGTTAGTCAGTCTTTGAACACGTGAAATCATCATATTGGAGGTTCAGGTTCCAGTAAAACTTGTTCAGGTCAAGACTCCCTCGAATGAACCTCTTTCTTATATATATATATATATTATTTTATTATTTTTTAACTAAAAAGGGAACCTAACAAGTGATAAGCAACCAAGCAAGAAGCAAATCCTTGTAATGGAGGAGCAATGGCTAGAGTGTGGAAAAAATGGTTAAGAGTCTATTGCTATGGGGCGAAAGGATAATATTTGCAAGATAAATGAGACGGTAAAGGTGTTGGAAGCAAAATTGGGGGCCCACAGGTGATGCTGGAAATTCTTGTGCTCAAAACCTGTGTCGAAGTTGAGATGTCCTAGTCTCTTGTGCTCAAAACCTGTGTCGAAGTTGAGATGTCTTAGTCTCGTTGAATACTCAAAGCGTTCAAGCAAATTGCAATGAAATGCCTCATGTGGCCGCACTAAAAGTTCAAGATAATTGCAATGAACATTTTTGTACAACTACTGATTTAACAACACTTGAAAACATTATTGGTGGTGGTATACCAATTGATGCACATGGAGCAAGGCCAGAGATTGTAGAGATGGTTGCACCAGTAGAACCTGTTAGGAATTTACTTAACATGCACAGTAAAAAATAAATAATTTTTCAATTTTCACCACGAATCTGTTTTGTGATTAGATAGAAATTATGTTTAGAATAATACATTTGATGAATTTTACAAACTCTTTTACTGATTCTTGGAACAGATCCGCAATCCACAACTGTTCAATTATCAAAACTTCAATGGAAATCCACACAAGGAACAAGAATAAGATAAAATTATGGTTTCTCTTCTCTTGTGCTAGCAAGAAAATGAATAGTGTTCTATTGTTCTGAAACCCAAATGGTGAGTTTGGTCCGTCTCTTAAACTTAACCCGATCCAATATTTAATTAATCAAATTAATTAAATTCAGTCCATGAATTAATAAATTTAATTAATTAATTCGGGCATATTAACAAGCAACCCAATTAATTAATTGTCAAACACTTGTTAATTAATTAATTTGTGAATTTTATTCTTTTGGTTTTCCTTTTGTGGGTGACTCATGAGGTTCTCGATCATGATGTCTAACAACTTGAATTATTATTTTACTCTAATCAAAATCAATAAATTAAAATATCACTTTCTAATTTATCATCAATTCACATATGTCTTCCCAAATTGACATTTAGTAATGTGTCGGGCAATACATGTGACGAAAAATGTCACTTGGTATGACAAAATCAAACATGTTTGTTTACCGTGTAACTATAATCATTTCGTTTATATGATCCGATCAATTACAAGATATGGATACATGTCAATCTCAATCATCGATCATATCTTTCATCTCGCTATTTAGTCAATGTAAGTCTAAAACTTCTTTTCGACTTATGAATACACCTTGGCCAATGATTTCATTATCAATTTAACTAAATAAAATGTAGATCATAATCTCTTACTATCTAAGAGTTGATCATTTATAACATTCATATGATTCTTGGAATAATCGAACGATACCGTATTAGCGATTATTGGCAGAAAAACATCCAACATCACCAAAGTTTGATTGTCCTCATACAAGGTACTATGATGACAGTCAAATGATCAATTCCATTACCGAACTTCAGAGATTAATCAATGACACTCAGATAGTTATTCATGTGAAATCTCCCAGCGGGTCTCCAATGTGTTGTTCTATAACAAAATATCAACGTGTTCATTTAAGCGTCGTCACACTTTAGTTTGTGAGATCAGCTACTTACTTCACAAGTAAGAAATGCTAGGTGTGATGGTCTATCCGTAATAACGATATCCGTATCTTGTTATTACATAAGACCACGGACGATTTAAAATTCAATTATATGTAATTTGTATCCACAATCACAACTTCTTGTAATTAACAAATTACAAAGACTTGAATTTATGGATTCTATTATTTAATTTATTAGAACATTAATTAAATTAAATAATAGATCTTTCCATAAATATGCATCAATTATATATTAAAAGTTTTTATGTCCAAAATTGATTAGACTAGGGCATATCACTTGCTTATCGGCTTGGAAAGAAGGTTGATAGTACAACATGCAGTTAATATATTAGTTGGATGTTTGGCTTCTTTTCCACATATGGTCATGACTTTGCAAATGCAATGAAGATTGTTGTCAAATTGGAAAAAAAGAGCAATAAAAACATATCATTTCCAGCTCAAGACTAAACATGGACAAAAGAAGTACTGCCACACATATTGTTCTCTAGTCAAGCTCCAAGATTACAAGATAGCAGGAAGAAGGTTGGCAAAGGTTATGATTCAACAATGCAATATTAGAAAGATCCGAGCTCCTTTTGTATTTCATCACTGTAACTTTTTATGCCACGAGCCTAACAGAGTTCTTGACGTATTGTCATAGAGAGGAAATTTTTTGAACCACTGTCGATTATGCCAATGTGGCTAAAAAAAACTATTGTAGTTCACAGTTGCATTGGAGATGCTTGTTTATTGGCCTTCTTAATTACAATATTATTTTGACCTTTATTTACCACCATTTATGCAATTGTACGTGTTTATTCTCAAGTTAAAAAATGTGTGTTGGCGAAGAGAGATATTTGGTGATTTGAAGAATATTTGCTAATATTGAAGAAAATATTATGACATGATTTGGAGAATATTGGTTGATGATGATTGAATTGTTTCCATAATTTGTTATATAATAAGGCAACTTTGTTGTAATATATATATATATATATATATATATATATATATATATATACATCATTGTAACACTTCGAACATAAGCGAATATAGTCTTCTCTTTTCTCCGTAGATGTAGGTTTGCCACACTGGCACCGAATCATGTAATTCTTTGTATTTTTTTCTTATATATTTATTGAATTCTTCATGGTATCAGAGCGGGTAGATTGATTCATCCAACAGTTCGAAGAAAAAAAAGGGAAAGCAGAAACAAAATTTCTCTCTTTTGATTAATTTAATTTTTTTTTTTTAGCTTTGTGCAACCTTCACAAAAACGGCTGTATCTTTCAAATCATAACTCGAAACTGCGCTAAGTCGATGATGCTGGATTTGTATTGTTCGTATCTATTTTCGGCAATGTTTGGTGGGTCAAAATTGCCCTCAAAGTCAACTGTTCATCTTTTTTTTTTCAATTTTTTGCAGTTCGAAGTTTCTTTGAGTTTAAATGACTGAGAAAGCCATTAATCCATCTATATTGATGGAGAATGATGTTAACCCTGGATTGAAGTTATCTACCATTCTCTTGAATTATATAAATTACATACCATGGTTAAGAATCGTGACATTCTCTCTTGGTAGAAAGAAAAAGTTGAGTTTTATTAATGGCACTTCTACTTGTCCAGATTTTGCAGATCCAAAGTACGAAGGATGGATTTCAAATGATCAAACTAGTTAGGTTTTGGCTTCTAAACTCAATGGAAGCATATATTGCTGAAATCTTTGCCTTTTCAGACTCGACGGAAGAATTGTGG
Source organism: Fraxinus baroniana (assembly GCA_903798355.1). Classification (NCBI taxonomy): domain Eukaryota; kingdom Viridiplantae; phylum Streptophyta; class Magnoliopsida; order Lamiales; family Oleaceae; genus Fraxinus; species Fraxinus baroniana. The sequence goes on from CAIGRO010004748.1 coordinate 9,667, forward strand.
AATTCGATTGAAATGTTTTACGGAAATCAAAACAACACTGCTAGAATATTTGAGTTGAAACAAGAAATTACTGCTGTTGAGCAAGGGAATAAGACATTCAATAAGCATCTTGGTTATCTTAAGAAGAAGTGGGATGAGTTGAGCATGTATTGCCCACATACAATCGATGCAAAAATCTTGTTGGAAAGGGCAGAAGAAGATAAGATATTTTCCTTGCCAAGTAATTTGAACTTTGAAGCCGGAGTATGAGAATCTTAAGAGTCATATCTTTATGAGTTCTACTCCTGCCAACCTTTTCTAGTGTGCGTGCAACTATACAATGAGAAGAAACTGGAAAAAAAGACTATGAATTTTGAATTGAAGCATATATTTGAGTCATATAGTAAAAAGAGATGGGAAAAGGAAAGGCTTTCAAAACAAGAAAAGACGGGAAGCTCCAAAGTGTGATCACTGTTTATTGATGATTATTATTGTGCTACTTGGATCTATTTATTGAAATCTAAGAATGAAGTTTACCCTGTTTTCAAGGATTCTTATAGCATGGTGGCCACTCAATTTGACGCAAAATTAAAAAAATCGTACGGATAATGGGATTGAATTTGCAAAGGGTCCCCTTCGCGCCTTTCTTCACAATGAAGTCATTATACATTAGATTAGTTGTGTTGGTACGCCCCCAACAAAATGGAGTAGCCGAAGGAGAAATCGACATATTTTGGAGACTACAAGATCTCTCATGCTTCAAATGAATATTCCGAAGAAATTTTGGTCACGTGGAGTTTTAATAGGTGTGTACTTGATAAATAGGCTTCCAAGTCGTGTAATCCATTTTCACTCACCATTGGAAGTCTTAAAAGGGAGAAAGTCTGATGTGTCTCACCTTCGAGTAGTGTTTGTTATGTGCACCACCAGAACTTATATCATGATAAATTTGATCCTCGTTCCATCTGGTGCATCTTCTTAGAATATTCTTTGACAAAAAATGGATATACATGCTATGATCCTCAATCCCAGAAGCTATTTGTATCATGAGATGTGAGATTTGCTGAGAATGAACCATATTTTTCGGCACAAAGTTTGAACGAGATTTTATCTCAGGGGGAGAATTTGAACGATTTGTTTCCGTTTCCCACTATATGGACATCTTCTTTTGATATTCCAAGTACTGGCTAAATTGAAATCACGGTACAGACTGGAGGTACAAGAGAAATCGAACAGAATGAAGACAATGGGGACATTGAAAGTCCTTTATCGCCAATTTCTCATGATGTTCGAGAATATGTCAGTGTTGTACCAAATATTTTCGAAAAGATTCATAGAAGGTCAAATCGAACATCCAAGGCTCTAGAAAAATTAAAGGACTTTATTACATATGAAGCTGTCGGTCATCTTATACAGTCTCATTTATCATACTCAATGTATCCTTGTCTCATTCAACTTTTTTAACTTCGTTGCCTTCAACTCAAGAACTGAATAATTTTAGAGAAGCAAATTCTAGTCCTATTTGGAGACGAGCAATGTATGAAGAGTTACAAGCTCTTGATGACAACAAAACTTGGTCCATTGTAAAACTTCCTCCAGGGAAGAAGATAGTTGGGCGTCGTTGGGTTTATAAAGCCAAGTTTCGTAGTGATGGATTTGTTGAATGGCATAAAGCACCCCTTGTTGTAAAAAGCTTCACCCAAACTTATGGAGCTATTACAATTAGACATTTGCTCCCGTAGCTAAAATGAACACGTTTCTTGTTCTTCTATCTCTAGACGTCATCAAGATTGAAAATTGTTTCAGATGAATGTGAAGAATGCTTTTTTACATGGTGATCTTGATAAAGAAGTTTATATGAGTATACCTCCAAGTCATCGGCTGGAGGGTCCTAGTGATCTCACATGCAAATTAAGAAAATCTACATATGATCTTAAACAATCACCTCATGCATGGTATGCCGAACTCAATCATGTTTTAAAGATGATGACATCGTTATTACTGGTGATAATCTTGCTGAAATATCAAGGCTCAAACTATTCTTCATACACAATTTTCTATTGAGGATTGGTAATTTTGAAGTATTTTCTCGGATTAGAAATTGCATATTAAAAAACGAGATATTTCTAAACCAAAGAAAATACGTATTGGATTTGTTAAAAGACATTGGAAAATTAGGTATTAAGCCAGCTCAGACGCCTATTGAGTGTAATTCCAAATTAACACTTGATGGCGATCTATTATCTGAAGTGGTTCAATTCCAAAGATTGTTGGGCAGACTAATTTACCTCACAATTACTCAACTTGATATCTCATATGCTGTTAGCCGTTTTATGCATTCTCCATGAGTTGCACATATGGATGCCGTTAATCGAATTTTGCACTATCCCAAGGGTTCACTTGGAAGAGGTATATGGATGCGTAAAAATGATCATTTTCTTATTTCTGCTTATACGAACGCTGATTGGGATGGTGGTACTATTGATAGAAGATCTACCACTGGATATTGCACTTTTATTGGGGAGAAATTTGGTGACATGGAGGAGTAAAAAGCAGAACGTTGTTGCACGATCTAGTGTTGAAGCCAAATATTAGGCAATGGTTTCTACTATCAGTGAAATTATTTGGCTTCGCTCTTTGTTGAAGGATTTGGGATTTGGTTCGTCACAACCCTCCCGGATGTTTGTGATAATCAATTTGCTATACATATTGCTTCAAATCCAGTTTTTCATGAGTGGACAAAACACATTGAAGTTGACTATCATTTTACACGAGAATGTGTCCAAGCCAAGATTATTTGCACTCCCTTCATTCGTTGTAGCCAGCAATTGGTTGATATTTTCACCAAAGGCTTATCAACTGTCAAATTTCATGAGATATTGTCCAAGTTGGGCTCTATCGATATTTTTGCACCAACTTGAGGGGGAATGTTGGAGAAGAGAGATATTTGGTGATTTGAAAAATTTCTTGCTAATATTGAAGAAAATATTATGGCATGATTTGGAGAATATTGGTTGATGATAATTGGAATGTTTCCATAATTTGTTATATTCTTTCCGTGAATATCTCATCTATAATAAGGTAACCTTGTTGTCAGGGACGGAGCCAGATGTTTGGTTTTGTGGGGTCAAAAATTGATTTTTT
>CAIGRO010004774.1:0-19371 GCA_903798355.1 Fraxinus baroniana
AAGTGAACAAACCTGATGAAACCAATAGGAGGAAGCTTTTTTTTGCCACTGATCTCTTCATCAATAAAATTCAGAAGCACAATCACCAAAGTTTCTGAATTCGTGGGTTTTGATTTGGGGCTTCTTGGAAGCTTGGTGTTCGGTGATTGAAACAACTCGTGAGAGAGTTTCTCAGCAAGAAAATTGGAGTTCTCTGTGTATTGGATGTTCTGAGATGATTTAGGGGTTTGAAATTTTGGGGTGTTTTGATATTATTTACAGGTTAAAAGATTTTAATTAGTTGTAATTTCCTCTTATTCTAATTTATTATTTTTGGGGATAATGGGCCTAATTTCCTTGCTTTGGGCTTTCTTTCATGGGATGGGACTTAGCTTTTTTTTTAAAAAAAAAAACAACAACTTGAGCCCAGAAGTTCAGGGTGGGCCTGTGCCCACCTTGGGCCTTACTGGGCTCCGCCCCTGCATCCAGTACTAAATACTGACTCGGGAATGGCAAGAACATCCCTTGTAACCTCAGATAAAAATTCAAATCTTGATTTATTAATCCCTTGGGCTTGGGTTTTTTTGTTAGTGCCACATAATATTTTCGGCCCAATGGAGTGTATTGGATTTTTTTATTATTATTATTTGTGGCTCCTAAAAAATTGAGGCACAATGTTTAAAATTATGAAATGATCTGATTTATTTAATTAATTTGTCAATTTATTTAGAAAAAATAAAATAATTTAATTAATTCAATAAAAAAATAAAAAATTTATTTAGTTTCGGTTCTTGCTCTAGACTCGAGACCCGACCCATACCCATCGGTTCTTGATTCGGGTACCCGTTCGGATATTTAACTTATGAAGAATTGCTCGATTCGATTCGGTTCAGTTCGAGACTTTTAGACACCCCTAATCGAGACACTACAAAACAAGTGCACAAGACCAGGTATATTCGAATTTATTGAGATATATTAAGACCTGGGAAATTGACTTCAAATGAAATGCATTAAAAAATGGTTCGTTGGTCACCCTGTGTGACTTGTGAGTTGTCCTGACACGCATGTGGATTCAACCTCTATATTTTTTTGGGAATTTTCTTGAACTATGTGGGATTCCCAATCAACCTAATGTAAATTCCATTGTTAATTGAGTTTAAATGACCAGGTTTTGTCGGAGGTAAGGCGACAGGTTGAAAGATTCAAGAACGAAGAAATGAGCATAACCGTAACAGGCTACAGTTTGGGTGCTGCACTTTCAACATCGTGTGCAGCAGACATTGTAGCCAACGGTTACAACAGGCCGAGTGACAAACCAAATAATCCTTGTCCCGTGACAGCATTCAAATTTGGCAGTCCACAAGTTGGGGACTTGAATTATAAGGAAATTCTGAAGTCTGAAAAAACTTCATGTACTAAGTGTTCGTAACAAAGCAGATCTTGTTCCTCACTATCCAACAGTTGGGTACACTAGAATCGGAATCGAGCTACTAGTCGATAGCACAATCTCCCCTTTTCTATAGTACCCTGGTAACATTGTAACTCGGCATATTTTAGAGCCTGCTTATTTGCATTCAGTAGCAGGAACAAAAGGGAGTGAAGGAGGGTTTCACTTGGAGTTAATAGGGACGTTTCTCTTATAAACAAGAGTTCGAATGTTCTCAAAGTTCATTATTCAGTACCCAATTTTTGGTGGTGTCAACGGAATAAGGGCATGGTTCGAGAGGACAACAGCCATTGGACATGACCATGATAATGACGATAGTTGATGGTGTTTATGTCCTTGCATGTAAACCTCAAGTGTGATTACAAGTTGAGTCGCATATGAATCAGAAATCGAAGAATTGCAAGACTCGGAAAATTGCTACATTACCGACTATTGGTCTAGCATCCACAATCAGCTAGAGTCACGTTTCAAGTTCACTATTATTATCTAGGTGAATCATGTCATTATGATAATAAACTTCAAAGTACAATACAAAATGTAATGTTTTACAAGCATATTCTGAACATTTGTAACCTTAAATCATTATTATACTAGGTTTCAGATAATTAATCATTTTATTTAGGAAAATGTCAACAATAATTTGTATTATTATAAGTATTAAATCATTTTAACATTATTATAAAAATATTTGCTTCGCATACATAATATACCTTGAGAGTTTAATATGTGGCTTATGAGACAAGCAATTCCATGTGGATTTCCACGTCAGTAGGGACGGACCCAGCACCTAGCCAATCCCCTCGGTCGTCCGTGCTGGGTCAATCGAAAGTTTCAGAATTCGCCCCTACATCCGTCGACTGCAAGAAGAACAGAAGAAGGATGAAGGAGTGCTGGACCAGCTGGAAGTGGAACTGTGAAAGCAGCATTATTTAGTTGTTTTATTGGGTCTTCTTTAAAAAAAAGCTCAATTAATGAGTTCAACCCAATAGCCACAACAAAACCATTAACCAATTAACCAAAATACCAAATCCAATATCCCACATTCCCAATCCCATTCTTTTGCTAATGGAGACGACGCGACAAGACAGGGTCACATGGGCGCGAAATCATTTTAGGGCTTGGCCGCAGCTTGGGGTTTTTGACGCAGGCCGCAGGTGGTGGTCCGGTGGCGATGGTCGGTGGAGCTGTGACTTGTGAGTTTTTGGGCTTGAGGTGGAGTCGATGCTGACAGGCTGTGAAGCTTCCGGGTCAGGTTCCGGCTTCGACCTTCGTCTCTTCTAGCCCAGTAGGTAGCCCTGCTTCTCCTTTCTTTTTCTACAGTCGTATTTCACAGTCACTTTCAGTATTTCCTATTTTTGGCATTCTGCACAGTGCACACTGTATTTCATGTTTTCATTTTCGGTTTTTATTCTCTATTTTTTTTTCATTTTTTATTAATTTGTGAAATGTGAATTATGAGAAATGATTATGTTATATTATTGATTTATTGTTTGAGAGACTGAGGCTATGCGTTAGGAGTCTTACTGTCTTAGGACTTATAATTTTGAAATGTCTACGGTCAACGGTCATTGCACGTGCAAGGTCCAATTCCTGGATTCGCCCCTGCAGGTCAGTTTATTAGTTTTAACAGTTAACTAAGAGTCTTCTCTTATGTCGTCTCATAGAACTCAAACGAGTACTTTGATTTTATTAAGGGTATGTTTGAGCTACATTTTTTTGGAAGAATGTATTCTGGAATGTAGATTAATGAAGAATGTGTGATTGAAAAAGAATGAAAAGTTATTGATGTGATGTAAAATATTATTTTATTGAAAAATGTAAGATTGAAAATAGGTAGCAGAATGAAAATGAAAATTTTAATGTGTACCAAACAGGAACTAAATTGAAATCAAGTGATCTGATTACTGCAAATATATACAAGCTTAATAACCTAACCTAATTACTGTTAGGGTTAAAGTTGGGTGACTGTAGGGATTTAGTCGCTGTAAGGTGGATACCTGGGTATCAAAAAAAAAAAAAAAAGTTGGGTGACTGTAGGGACAATTAACTCAATTAAAAACTTGTTTTCATAACATTTTATATATTTAAACATGAGTAATAATATTTGTAGTCAGCAATTATAGTGGTCATCTTATGTGACAACTTATTATTTGATGCGTTAAATCTCAGTGATTCTATTACTCTTAAAAAATTCATTATTTTTTTTGGGGGTTAAATGTGCAAAACTTGCTTTAAGAAACTGCATTTGAAGCCATGATAATATAACATTTAAGATTGCTTCAAATAATAATAATAATAATAATAATAATATGGGTACATAACATTTAGCGTTGTTTTTTTTTTTTTTTTTTAAACACTGTTTATTTGTGGAATATGATTAAAAGTACGAAAAAAAATTATGAAAACATAAAAAATATTTTTCTTATAAAATGTGTGAGAGAGATGTGACTCTCAAATAATCAAAATACTTGTTTCTGTAAATAATAATAAATCGGTGGAGTAACAGTTAATACTAAGTCAAAGATAGCCAAATAGATATTCCTAAACTGTTGCCACCAACAAGCCCACATTCTCCACATCTTTCTCCTCGAATCTCTCTCTCTACACTATATATTACAGTTTATACATATTGCTCTTGGTACTCAAAGGTTCAGCAAATCATTAACAAATAAACAAGGCTAGAACACTCTCTTGAAGCCCCAAAAATGTCTTCCAAAATTTATATACTGTTCAACTTGCTCTTTGCCTTACACTTGGTTGCAGTGCATAGTGTCGAGTTTCATGTCGGCGGCGACGCAGGCTGGGCCGTCCCCTCGCCGAAGAATGATCAGCTATACAATGATTGGGCTTCCAAGAACAGGTTCAAGATTAATGACACCCTGTGTAAGTTGTATTTATTTCTTAGCTGCATTTGTTATAGTTCTTGCTTATTTAATAGTACATTAACTTAAAATTCATTTGATAACAATACCTAATAAATTCAAAATCTCGACATGGCTCCTCATAAAATTCTACTTAGGCATTAATTTTGACAATAGGGCATGTTTGATGTATATTTTTTTAGAATAGATTTTATGAAAAGTGATTTTTTTTGGAGAAAATAAGTTATACAATAATACAAAATCTCTACCGAGAGGATTAATGATATGCGGAAAATTTTCAAGTATATGCATCGACATAAAATTCAGGATTTTCTTTCTTAAAGCACTAATAAATAGAAATGCAGGCTTCGAGTATACCAAGGATTCAGTGTTAGGGGTGACAGAAGAAGAATACGAGAAATGTCGATCGACTCATCCTATGTTCTTCTCCAACAATGGAAACAGTACCTATACATTGGATCATCCGGGCTTGTACTATTTTATGAGTGGTGTTTCAGGACACTGTGAGAGGGGACTCAAGATGATTATCAAAGTTTTGGAGCCAGAAAGCCCTCCTCAGGTAGCAAACTCAACAACTACCAGTGCTGCATATGAGTTTGCTGCTGCTGCTACTTCTACTGCAACTATTCTTATGCTTATTATGTCATTTTCTTGGGCCTTCTTCATGTAATTCTAGTACAACTGTTCTTGAGTTTTAAAGATATTAGTGTGTCGAAACGTAATCGATTCGTCGTTTTTTGGATAATTTAAATATTGGGTTTTGATTGGTTTCTGGTTTTAATGAGGTCAGTTTTAGGGTTCCGTAATTTGATTTTGTTATGGAGTGACTTGTTTTATTGTCGTAATAACGTCTCTCCAGTAATTTAAGTGTGTTCCTATGCCATAACTTTCAACATACTTCATCTTGTATTGAATTGGTTAATTTTACGAGAAAATCTCTAGTACCCTAGAATTCAATATTTTTTGACACTGTTTGAGTTTATAGGCATGTTTGGGCCGTATTAAAATATGATTTTAATCTGAGTCAAAATCAAATAATTAATATCAATCACATTTTTCATGAATCTCACATCTTTTCAACCATACATTTCAAAAATTTCTATCACAATCCACTTAAAATCTGATTTTAATCTACACCAAACACCCTCTATATGTGAAATATCTATTCTTATATGAGACTCAATTGAGTAGTGGGTCTCATCTCTTGAATGAATACTGAGTGCTCTATGCTTTAGATTACTAGAATTTTTCCAAAATAGAGACAATAGGTGAAAATGAAAGAAATGTTCTCCAATTCACAGTGAAAAATCTTATTCTATCAACGTGGGCAGTTTTATCATGTCCACCGTGAGTAGGAAAACAATTTCGGTGAAAATGATAGTGGTAAAATTTTGAAATAAAATTGAAGTTCAATAACGTAATTAAAACACATTTTTTTAGTGACTCAAGTAGAATTTTGTAGAAAATTCAACGGCTGCTAAAGAAATTTACCCACTTTCTGCATATATGACCGATTGCCGGAGTAACCTCAAGTAGGACTCCAAATTATCGTCTTCTTGGTTTCCAATGTACCAACGTAAAAAAAAAAAAAGTAATCTATAGTGTCTGCGCAATGTTAACCATAATAAAAATAATAATAATAAGTAATTTATTTAGAGCATGTTTGGGTCAGATTTTAATCTGATTTTAATTGAAATCAAACAATCAATATCAAGTATCAACCACATCTTTCATGGGTCCCACATCTTTTTAACCACACATTTCAAAAACTTCTATCAAAATCCACTTAAAATATGATTTTAATCTACACCAAATAACATCTTAACAGTGTCTTTGCAATGTTAACCTAACCAGTCACTATCGGACTAATGGCCAAAATTGTAGGCGTTGACCAAGCTCTTAAAATCAACCAACAATAGAAGAAGGAATTAATCTACTTGTACAACGGGGTGTCCATAATGGACACCCCGATGGACTAGTAGACTCACCGTAGAAGAAGACCTCTCCGAAGACATCAACGGTCCCACCTTCCAAACTAAAGTCAATGTTTGGTGAAAATTTAAAATCAAATTTTAATCCAACTTATAGTTAACAATTAATTTTAACCACAAATTTTATTAGATTTACTTTTTTTCAACTATACATTTCATCAAAATTTACTAAAAATTTGATTTTAATCCCCGAGGCTAAGTTCCTCCCAACAAGATTCATCCAACGCCTCTATTCGGAAATTAAAGATATTTCACTACATATAGTCAATTATATTAATCATACTATCCTTGCAAATACTATTGACTATTTCCTTGAGAGCAACAAAATATGAAAAAATAATTTAAGATTTATTGGTTTTAACTTTTTATTCATTTTAATTTAACATGATATTTAAATGAGCTGGTTTGATATATTTTATACTCTTATTAATTTTTCAATTTTTTGGAGGGATTTGATTTCCTCCCTATATCTATTTTGTAAATTGACAATGGAGCAGACATAATTTATTTAAATACTTTTTAGTTTGACATTCACTGAACATTTACACGTACTATTTAACATGGAAAAAGGAACTTGCTTTATTATGTTTCCTCCAACAAAGTGGTCGAAAGTAAAGTTTCTTTAACAATTTATTCCTTATTAGTTGTTACTTGGAGCCAAGAAAATAAAATAGGGTAATTATATTTCTCCTAATATTTATTTATTGTCACACTTATATTTTTGACTTTTTTTTAAAATTTATTCTTATCTTCAATATTTCATTAATTAATACATCATGCCCTCAGCGGGGATGGATCTAAAATTGTTTGTGAGTTAGGATAGTTGTTGACCATTGAACGTCAACGGACGTAATAGTGAGAACGTTCCATTATTATTTAATTAAATAATATTAAAAATTCTTTGATCAATATATAAATGTACTAAGACGTAAAAATCATATACATATGAAAATATAATCTAATAAAATCCAAAAAAATATGAAAAAATACATGATACAACCTCACTCCATAACTGTAAATTCAGAAACTGCATTTTTCGAGGTCTCATATTTTGAAAGCGCTATAAGATTACCTCATTCTCAATTTTTTCAAAAATATCTCGTTCCATGTACACTATCAAATTGTTGTTCAACCAGTCATCTACCATTTGCGATAGAATTAAGCTTTGTGCGAAGTTGATTTTTGAGAAGCGATTTCATGAAATGTGAATTTTTTAGAATGTGTCATTCAAAAGTAGAAAAAGTTATGAATCTACGTCCAATTTTATTTTATTTCAATAATTAGCGATTGAAAATGAGTGTGAAAAAATCAACATCATACAAGAGCTAAAAAGTAAAAGGCAAGCTAATAAGAATGGGGAAATCAATTTTATCATATTTTAGGGATTTAACAAATCCAAATAAAGGATTCAAAATGCTATTCACCGTAATTAAAAGATCTAGATGACTGTAAAAAGTATCGGAGAGCCATAGTTTCTAATAATTTGCATAATCTCTGCCACAGTTTCAAAAATCCAAAGTTTCTGATTGAGCACACACGGGTGGTGACTTCGTCCTTGACCCTCGGCGATGATTTTTGTCCAAGAAATTGTTAGAAAACTTTAAACATAAGAAGACAATATTTAATCGTACTTAAATGTTTATTATTTTTTTCTTATTTAAAAGTATGAGGGCTAATAAGTCCTCTTTATCTTAATAAAAAAATTTGGATGAAGATTGTCAATAAAGAAGTACTAATTAATGAAAAATAAAAAAAAATGTGACGGAAGAAAGTTGGGGACATCGGTGTTACTAAGTAAAGGTTAGAGACCATCAATGCGATTAAAATGTGGTGCTCTTACAAGAAAATATAGTATCCATATGGCTACTCAATAAAATATAACAGGGATCATCATTGGTCTTGGGGCTTTAGCGTTTGTATCAATTCCGTCCATTACGTCCAAAAAAAAAGAGCATGTTAGTACTCGACGATTTGATTCCGTTGCGATGATATTCTCATTGGACAAATTTCATCTAAGATCCCTCTAAAATTGCACGTGTAGGCAATTGGGAAATATTGTGAGGCTAAAATTGGTAGAATACACAATTTGAGCAAGAGATGAATATTTACACCACAATCTTTAATAATTAGACTATATTTTAATTACAGAAAAGATTCATAACCTTTCACATTATTACATTTATGTCTCAGATTTTTTTCATCGTTCTTTTTTTAAATTAACATAAATTATTTTTGATTACTGTTTCTCTCCAAAATTTTATTTAAGATAAAGTAAAAAGACTCATTTGTCAATTATATTTTTAAAGAAGCAAAATAAATAATATTGCAAAAATTCGATTGAATATTTTACCTTCATTTTAAAGCACGTTTACAATATTTTTGGACAAAAATCGTGATTAAAAAAAATTATGATTAATGAAATGTTTAAAATAAGAATGTCATGATGAAATAAGTTAAGGATATCAATGTTAATGACATTTAATGTAACTAAAATATGGTATATTATAAAAGAAAAAATGTGGTGTGAATATAACAACCAAAAAAAATAATAATAACTATATTTACATCACATTTTTTATTCACTACACCATCAAATTAAAATCAAAGTCCCCCAACATTTACTTGTTCTCACACTAAGTCTCATTTTTTTTTTTTTTTTATCACATTATTATCTTTGACCTTCCATTAATTAGCATATCAGGTCCTCGACAATGATTCGTTTACGAAACTTAGTTAGGAGGGTAAAAAAACTTAGCCTTTGTTTTACAATAATTATTTCAAAATTCATTTTTCCTCAAACTCTCTCTGGCACACGTTCTCAAAATAAAATATCCTATACATAAGCTCAATTTTTTTCTCATTTTTTCCACATTTTCAAACAATTCACTATTAAAAAACTCACTCCTGCTTTTTAATGGGCATTAAGCATGACTTTATTTGCACCTTTATGTTTCTAAATAATTAAAAAACAGCAAATATAAAATATTTGTCCTTAAAATTCGAAGTATACTTACAAAATATTTGGATTAGAAAACCATTGTCGAAGACAAGTTATGCTAATNTGCTTTTTAATGGGCATTAAGCATGACTTTATTTGCACCTTTATGTTTCTAAATAATTAAAAAACAGCAAATATAAAATATTTGTCCTTAAAATTCGAAGTATACTTACAAAATATTTGGATTAGAAAACCATTGTCGAAGACAAGTTATGCTAATTAATTGAATATTAAAAATAAAAATGTTGAAAATATAATAGGGACAATGAACAAATATTGAGAATTAAAATGTGGTGTACAAGCAAAAATTGTATTGTATAACTACCTAAGATATATGGTAAAAATTAGAATAAAGTTAAATGAACAATCATGGTTGACAACCACGCGTTTTCAAAGTCTAAACTTGTGATGTAGAAAATAGTTTTTTTTTTAAAATGGATGAATATGATAATGTCAAGTAGGATGTTATCAATCAATGTTATCGACTAATGTTGTACATATAGCATAATTCTAAAAATTATAAAAAAAACTAATTATTCTTACGCGGACGTCCCACTTTAGGTCAATGCCAAGAACACTAAAACCTTGATTGCCACCGATCTGAACTCTAGTATATATTATTACCAAAACTCGAAACTCTAAAAAAACAATATACATACGTGTTACTTATCTCTAAATTGGCATCGATGCTTTCAAAGGCCACTAGATTAAGCCACTTTCATAACTATTCTCATTTTATTTTACATGTTACATAGGCCCTGTTGACAATCATTAAATAGAAAAAATTAATTTTTAATAGTGGTTTTTTGGAGAATGTGTGGTCAAAAAGTAGAAAAAAGTTTGAAAATAATGATTGTCAAACATGTGTTTGTTTATTTTCATTTTCAGTTTTTAATTATTGAAAACAATGGTAGAACTATAGTTTCGATAAAAAGATGCCATTTTACACCCTGTTTGAACCATCTATTTTCCTCATTAAAATGAAAAATATGACCGTTATCCATCACATCAACATTTAAATTCAAATTTTCTATCTCTTATGTGGGCCCTATAACGTCTATATTTTTTATTCTCATTTTAAAAAAAGATGGCTCAAACGGGACTTAATATAAAATTGGATAGAAATTTTCGGGTGCAATGAAATCCAAAACATTGGAACCAAGTTGCTCTTTTTCAAAGTTTTGGTCCAAATTGCTATAGTCGCTAAAGATTGGAGAGCAACGGGATAATCTCTCTCTCCTGTTGTTTTCGAAATCTCGCTCATAATTTTCGACTGAAGAAAATTCCATTTAGCTTTCAGATATATACACCACCCTCTTAGCTGAGCTTCTTTCTTCAGAAGAGTCCCTCTCCCCCTTTCTCTCTCTAGATCTCTCTCGCTTTCTATTTGGTTACGGAGGGTTCCGAGGGTTTCTTCGTTACCCCAGATCTCTTGCAACGTCTTAAATAAACGCTGTCGATTTATCAATTTCTGATCCATTTCCGGATCCGGAGCTCCGATCTCGAAGGCTTGATATCTCGCCACCACCATGGCTGCCGCCAACGCTCCGATCACTATGAAAGAAGTTCTCACGGTACCCCCAATTTTCGTTTTAACTGTCAATTTCTGTCTACTCATTTAATATTTAATTCAGTTTTCACGATTCAATACATATTCAACTCCTTGACAGCTCTTTTAAATCATTCCAATAGTCAAATATTTTTAAAAATTTTTGTCGCTTCATAATTGCTTGATTTTAACCGTCGACAGTAATTTTACTTGCTTTAATTGTTGGAATCACAGTTCGCATCTCTATTATGCATTTTAATATCAGATCTGTGATTTGATCTGAATGTTGGAATTTTATTTCACGTTGAAGTAAAATCGGAATTTTTTGATGTGGTGATGCAGTTGCCCAGCATAGGGATCAATTCGCAGTTCATTACTTTCACCAATGTGACTATGGAATCTGATAAGTATATATGTGTACGTGAGACAGCGCCTCAGAATAGTGTGGTGATTATTGATATGAACATGCCATCCCAGCCATTGAGGCGACCTATTACTGCAGATTCTGCTCTTATGAATCCCAATACCAGAATTTTGGCTTTGAAAGGTATGCAATTTTACTGATCACTATTTGTGATTCAGCAATCATAGAAAAAAGTTTTCTTGTCGTTCCTTATCCAATTCGATTATTTGAGCAAAAGCTATATATTATGCCGGGCGTTCCCGATTAATTGAGGATGACTGAAATCTAAATGCAGGTCAGTATATAGTTTGTCTGATTGAGAGGGATTGGGTGTAAGTCAAGGAAAGAAGCATATTTTTTTTTGGCAATTTCTGATTGTATATACAAACTTATAATCTGGGAAATAAAGAGAGGGTAAGAGATGTGGGTTAGAAGGATAATATTGCAGTTAAAGCTGTTATTAGGTTGGGAATAACCCTGATTTAGTGATTACCCCTGTGAGTAGTGATATTGCCCTTTTTATGGGAGCAAGCTCAGTGACTGTAAAAGAGGAGAAGATGATAATTCCTTATCATTTATGTCGAAGCATGCTGCAGTATCATTATTCAGAGGACATAGTTCTTTTATTCTTCATTGGTGTTAAAGCAATGTTATCAGCTAGAGAAGTATAATTTTCTTCGTTGAAGTAATGTTTGAAAACTTCTTTTGTTCATACTCAATTGATGTGATACTCGGTAAGGATGCTGCAACAATCTACTGGTGCACTTTCATGTTTAAACATTATATTTGTTTAAGGTATTTAAATTATGAAAAGAAATCTATTGCATTGAAGTATATTATAATTGTTTTGGTTTTGGTTTTGGCTCCTGGATCTGGTTTACTGACAATATTTGTCGAAGTCAGGCTAATATATTTGAAATTATATCATTATGTTTCTATTTTGGTTGTTTGAAGCTCAACTTCCCGGAACAACTCAAGATCACTTGCAAATATTCAACATTGAGGCAAAAGCAAAAATGAAGTCTCATCAGATGCCTGAGCAAGTATATTTTTTTTATTACCCATTGTTTATTGCTTTCTCTGAATTGTAAGCAGCGTCTATTATTTGCCATATTCTGCATTGAAGTTACTGTTTTTTTATGTATGCGATCTGGCCGTCATGCTTCTTAATAGGTTGTTTTTTGGAAGTGGATTACTCCAAAGATGTTGGGTTTGGTTACACAATCATCTGTATATCACTGGTCAATTGAAGGTATATCATTCAGTTTTTCCATAATGGTCCTTGTTTTCTTGTTTCCTTTAATGAGATTTCTATATGTTTCCTCTTCTCTATGCACGTCCGTATAGGTGATTCTGAACCTGTGAAGATGTTCGATAGAACGGCCAATTTGGCAAGCAATCAAATCATCAATTACAAATGCGACCCTTCTGAGAAGTGGCTGGTTTTGATTGGGATCGCTCCTGGTTCACCCGAAGTGTGTAATTGCTTTTGGTTTACATTTGGAAATATGATTTGAATCTTTGTATATAACAATTTATTTTGTATTTCTTAACTGCATTTGTTGTATCTTCTCTTCCCTCTTCTTATACTTGTTACTTATTTTGTTACTCCACTAGTCTACTTTTCAAACTTCTTTTTATCTCACTTTCTATCCTGTTTCCTCTGCTTCACCATGGTATTTACCACGTATCACTATAATCTTCTGCACATTTCCAGTCCATTTTGAATGCTCATTTGCATCCTTTCGCTATAATCATAATTAATTGGCATTTCTATGTGTGATTTTTTTTTTTGGTAGCTTGTGTTTTCTCATCATACAGAACAGTTTAGCACAAATTTCTTATAACTTATTGCACTCCAAGATTTTATATATTTTTTGTAATTCGATAGGTCTGCGAGCTGAGTGCTTTCCTCAATCATACTTGTTTTGTTTCACTGTTTCACATTGAATGCTGTGCCATGTTGAGATGGACATGTGCCTGTCAGTAGATAACATTAGGCGTTGTTGGGAAATGCTACCATTCTAGCTATTAGATACCTAATAATTCTGATGCAAAGAGAAAGGAATTCAAGCAGCCTTGTGTGAATGCTTCTTCCTAAAGACAATGCAGTGTCTTTTACCAATGGATTAAAAATGCAATCTACTTTTTTACGCTAATGATAGATTTTCCGAAGAAAGAATATCCATGTTTGGTTATGTTTTGGAGTGGACATTTTTGAGAAATAATACACAGCAAATGTTACATTACAATACCATTCTTATTGTGAAATGATGATTATTGTAACACACGTTGCACCATTACCCTAAGCCACAATAGTGTGGATACCTACTCGAAAAGGAAGAACAATGTTATGGCCAAGTCACACAAGTCTTCTCTTGTGGTAGTGTTTCCACTCTACACTAGCACACTTGATTTACTGTGATGAATTTTATAATTTTTGAAACTTGGTCGAAGTTGACAAAGATTCTTGTTTATCTGGAGAATATAATATGAACTTTTGGGGTGTGTTTTGAATTAGTTATTTATTTTTGATCTGGCTTTAGTGTGGCTTTAGAACTGTTTTTGAGAAATTCATTCTATTGCGTTAGGCACAACTGTTATTTGGAATTCTGTTTTTTCTCTACACAACCATTTCAATGAACTGATATTCTTCTTCTATTCATGTTACTAGAGGCCTCAATTGGTGAAAGGAAATATGCAACTGTTTTCCGTGGATCAGCAACGAAGTCAAGCTCTTGAAGCGCATGCTGCATCATTTGCTTCTTTTAGAGTAAGAAAAGTGTTGCTATATTGTTATTGTGTTTAGAGTTTCTGTAAGCTAATTTCTATTTTATGGATTTGTTTGCCCTGGCAGGTTCCAGGAAATGATAAGGATTCCATTCTTATTTCTTTTGCGAGCAAAACCTCTAATGCTGGACAGATTACATCGAAGTTGCACATCATTGAGCTTGGTGCCCAGCCAGGTGTACATCATTTTTGCCAGATTTGATCCTCTTTTGGTTTATTCTTGGAACAGTTTGCGGTTGGCGTCGATATCATTACATGATTGTTTCTTATACATGCAGAAGTAATTCATTAATTACTCACCTGTGGTGCTTAATACTGGCTAACTTTTTCAGGGAAACCATCTTTTACAAAGAAACAAGCAGATCTATTCTTTCCTCCAGATTTTGCTGATGATTTTCCTGTGGCCATGCAGGTATTGTGTCTCTTTCTTTGTTGTATCTGTCTTCCGGTAATTTGCAGGTGGCTGTATTGCACTTTGGTTTCCCATAACATGCTTCTTTTGCATTTTATGCAGATATCGCACAAGTATGGTATGATATATGTAATTACAAAACTGGGGCTCCTCTTCGTATATGATTTGGAAACTGCCACAGCAGTCTACCGAAATAGGATAAGTCCAGATCCAATTTTTCTGACATCAGAAGCTTCCTCAGTAGGAGGTTTCTATGCAATTAATAGACGAGGGCAGGTTTTACTTGCTACAGTAAATGAAACAACACTCGTGCCCTTTGTCAGTGGCCAAGTAAGATTATAAGTTTGACATTTTGTGTTTTATAAATCCATTTCTGCCCTTGCAAAAATTTTGTATGTTTTGGTTTTCTTTCAGTTGAACAATCTGGAGCTTGCTGTAAATCTTGCCAAAAGAGGAAATTTGCCAGGTGCAGAGAATTTGGTAAGCTGAATCTCGAATCTTAATGCACTCTCTTTCTATTTTTGTTCTTGGTTGGAAGGAGTCTGACAATATATTCATACTGTATAGCTGCTTGTTTGACAATGATTTTATGTTCTTTAAGAATGATTGGGCTAGGGTTACTTTTGATAGAGGTTAATCACTAAAGTTATTATAATAACATACCCTCTGATCATCCATATTGGAAAATTACTTTGTTTTGGCTGTGATCGATCTCAGAATCAACCCTACTAGCGAAGTAATCTTATTCCTTTGGAGCTCTTCTGACCAATTTGCTAATAGTTGCATTTTCTATACAACACAGTAATTAGGCCAGGCCAGGGCTTTAATTTTACTCAGTTATCTGTCATTCACTTGTATATGATGTGATGAAGTAGTGAACTCAGTATTTTTTTAATTATATTGCCCACTATTATTTGCTTATCACCTACTTAATATTATGGAAAACCGCCTGACTGAACTTCCATTTTTGCTGATTGCTTGACATTTAAGCTACCTTCGCATATTCTTCTGTTAGACCTATTCTTTATTGCTTTATGTACCATACTCGGATACCAAGAACTCACGATTTTGTCATCTTAAACTCTCTCAGGTTGTACAACGCTTCCAAGAATTGTTTGCTCAAACAAAGTATAAAGAGGCTGCTGAGCTTGCCGCAGAATCTCCACAAGGCATCCTTCGGACACCGGATACGGTAGCCAAATTTCAGGTACGTTTGTCCTGAGGATGTCTCATCCTTTACCCTCTGAACATGCATGGTTGAAAGGAACAGCTGGATACGCCTTCTCTGACCTTCTTGATGAAAAGCTAACCATTCATTCTGTAATATGCTTGCTGGAATTAATATGATTTAGACCATTTTATTTTTGTATGGGGGAGACGAGGGTTTTCTAAAAATAGAGTTATATTTGCAGAGTGTTCCTGTTCAATCTGGACAAACCCCACCATTGCTGCAGTACTTTGGAACACTACTGACAAAAGGAAAGCTCAATGCTTTTGAGTCTTTGGAGTTATCTCGTCTTGTTGTGAACCAGAACAAAAAGAATCTTTTGGAAAACTGGTTGGCTGAGGATAAGCTGGAATGTAGTGAAGAACTTGGGGACCTTGTGAAGGTTATTTATTTCTAAGTTAATTTGAAGCATTTATTATTTTAAATGTTATCAATGTTAATTTTTTGTTGTGTTGTTTTCCACCTTTTGACGCGGTAGTAATTCCTATTTATATAGACTGTGGACAATGACCTTGCGCTGAAAATATACATCAAAGCAAGAGCTACTCCGAAAGTTGTTGCAGCCTTTGCTGAGCGTAGGGAGTTTGATAAAATCTTGATATACTCCAAGCAGGTCGGTTACAATTTCATTGCAGAAAGTTTACCTTTTTACTTCAGGATAATTACAATGTTTTCCAATCACTGACCATTCATAGGAGAATACTACTGTAATTGATCTTCACACTTGTATAATGGTTTTTTATGAGCAATTGAATTTATGTTGTTTCAGGTTGGGTATACACCTGATTATCTGTTCCTTCTGCAAACTATCCTCCGATCAGATCCTCAGGTATGCTTGGAAGTGCATAAAATAATGTTGGTCGATATAATTCCCTGCATTACGTTGCGTGAATAACTTTCCCTTTTAGAGTATGACCATTGTTGTAGATGGGACTTTATATTTGGAAGTCTTAAATAATTAGGCTGATCTGTGTAGGGAGCTGTCAACTTTGCTCTCATGATGTCCCAAATGGAGGGAGGGTGTCCTGTTGATTATAATACCATTACTGATCTCTTTCTTCAGGTCTGATTTTTTATTTCTCGTGGTTTGTTTGAATTCTTTATGGCCTAGAGTGCTAACTTGTAATTGGCCTTATTTGTTGTTCTCTTGTACATGGCAGTGAGCTCTAATTATGTGTCAAGAGTTTGAGGGTTAATGCCAATATGTAATATCTTTCTTTTCAAATCATTTTTTTTCATCAGAGGAACTTGATCCGTGAAGCAACAGCATTTTTGTTGGATGTTCTGAAACCCAATTTGCCAGAGCACGCATTCCTCCAAACTAAGGTTAACTTTGTATAGTTTTTGCTCTTTCTAATCAAACCTCGTTGGTCAATCTGATTGACATTCACTGTCATGACTTTCATTTTCTACTCAGGTCCTGGAAATCAATCTTGTGACCTTTCCCAATGTGGCTGATGCTATTTTAGCAAATGGAATGTTCAGCCATTATGATCGGCCACGCATTGCCCAGCTTTGTGAAAAAGCTGGTCTTTACATGCGAGCTCTTCAGGTTAAATTTTAACCTTATGTATATTAATATTGTATACTCAAATTGGATATGTGTGTGTGTGTGTGTGTTAGATATATTTACTTATCTATGTGATTAAACAATGTACCATACTTGCAGCACTACACTGAACTGTCAGATATCAAGCGTATCATTGTTAATGCCCATGCAATTGAGCCACAGGTTAATATACTCAAAGTATTGTGTATTTTTGTATCTTCATAATCATTTGTTGCATCAGTGCTGAGTAATGTAGCCAATTTCAGGCTCTTGTGGAATTCTTTGGGACACTTTCACGGGAATGGGCATTAGAGTGCATGAAGGATCTTTTACTGGTCAACTTAAGAGGCAACCTTCAAATAATTGTCCAGGTAAGGATTACTGTGTTATAAATGTAATGTGATATGTTACCTGTCTAAGCTTGATGACTGTGTTGTGTCATTGTAGAAGTGTACAAAATTCTTCTCTGTTATAGGCCAGGAAATGTAGAACTTCAGATATGTCAATACACTCCTTGGGGGTGATTTTTGCCTTCCTACAATGGCAATATTGACTAGCTACTTTTTGTAGGTTGCAAAAGAATATTGTGAACAGTTGGGTGTTGACGCGTGTATAAAGATCTTTGAGCAGTTCAAGTCATATGAGGGGTTATATTTCTTTTTGGGATCGTATTTGAGTTCCAGGTAATCTAATAAGAGTAGAAATTACTTCCTATGGCTGTAGAATGATCAGTTTTCCATGTTAGATACTTATTAATTTGGGTATTAATTATTGGTATATTGCAGTGAGGACCCTGACATCCACTTCAAGTACATTGAAGCAGCTGCCAAGACTGGACAAATTAAGGAGGTAGAACGTGTAACCAGAGAATCAAATTTCTATGACCCTGAAAAGACAAAAAACTTTTTAATGGAAGCCAAACTTCCGGATGCACGACCACTGATAAATGTATGCGATCGCTTTGGCTTTGTTCCAGACCTCACGCACTACTTGTATTCAAGCAATATGCTCCGTTATATTGAAGGTTATGTGCAAAAGGTATGATTCTTGTGAAGATAATTTATCATATGGAGAAAATTGTAATTCATGCAACTGAACATGCCTGGCTTTCTGGATAGGTCAATCCTGGAAATGCTCCATTAGTAGTTGGGCAACTCTTAGATGATGAGTGTCCTGAAGATTTCATTAAAGGCCTGATTCTATCTGTCCGTTCTCTGCTTCCAGTCGAGCCTTTGGTAGAGGAGTGTGAGAAAAGGTACCTTCTCCACAGTCTCGCAGTATACTTGCAGAAGCTTTTTATCTTTATATCTAAATGCTTACACTTTGTATGGTATACAGGAACCGGCTTCGCCTGCTAACTCAATTTTTGGAGCATCTTGTGAGTGAGGGAAGTCAAGATGTGCATGTCCACAATGCTTTGGGTAAAATCATAATAGATAGCAACAACAACCCAGAGCACTTCCTCACCACCAACCCGTATTATGATTCACGTGTTGTGGGTAAATACTGTGAGAAACGTGATCCTACCCTTGCTGTTGTCGCCTACCGGCGAGGTCAATGTGATGACGAACTTATTAATGTTACAAATAAGAATTCTTTATTCAAACTGCAAGCCAGGTTTGTGATTTGTGTAGTTATACTGCCACATTTTCTTAGTTTGACATTCTCTTAAAGTTTATCTGCTTGTGATGTTATTTCAGGTATGTAGTTGAAAGGATGGATGGTGATCTGTGGGCAAAAGTTCTTGACCCTGAAAATGAATTCAGAAGACAGCTCATTGATCAAGTTGTATCTACTGCTTTGCCTGAAAGCAAGAGCCCGGAACAAGTATCTGCAGCTGTTAAAGCCTTCATGACTGCTGACCTTCCTCATGAACTAATTGAGTTGCTCGAAAAGATTGTGCTCCAAAACTCTGCATTCAGTGGAAACTTTAACCTGCAAAACTTACTTATCTTGACAGCCATTAAGGCGGATCCATCCAGAGTTATGGATTATATAAATAGACTTGATAACTTTGATGGCCCGGCTGTTGGGGAAGTGGCAGTGGAAGCTCAATTGTATGAAGAGGCTTTTGCTATTTTTAAGAAGTTCAATTTGAATGTCCAGGCTGTCGATGTATTACTGGATAATATTCGAGATATTA
>CAIGRO010004792.1:0-17867 GCA_903798355.1 Fraxinus baroniana
TCACAATACAGTGATACACAATTCACAAATATGAAATACCCAAATCACAATTCACAAACCCTAAATCCCCAAATCATTCCTAATTCACAGTACACAAACACGAATACAATTCACAGTCACTCAGTCATGCACCCAAAAATTCAAAACTGCAGTGTAGCACAAGCACAGAAGCACTAGCAACTACCAAGGAGCAAACCTGAGACCGGCAGACGAGAGCGAGATGAAGGCTCGAAGCTCTAGCCTCTAGCAGACCAGCCTCCACTCTCCAGCAGCCCAGCTATTGCACGCACCACCGACCACCATCTTCCGTGACTCCGTCCACTGTCTGGCTGTCTCGACGGCGGTGTCAAAGACTCACAAATCACAGCAGTGGATTTTCGCCCTCATTCGTCCGTCTCCCTCCTCTGCCGAGCCAAATAGAAATGGATTCGGTTTTGTAATTGTTGTGGGTAAATACTAATTGTTGGGCTCGTTAATTGGACCTTATTTTTTAAAATAAGGCCCAAACAATGAAAACAATGAAAGGAAACTCAAAACAAAAACTTACAGGCACGGCGCTGCACAAAGTCTTCATCTTCTTCCTCCCGGCGGACGGCGAATCGACGGTGAGACCTGAAGCTTTCGACGGACCCAGCACGGGCGGCCGCGGGGGCTGGCCAGGTGCTGGGTCCGCCACTGATATCAAGCACTCAATAATAGTGTGCTTGGTAAAGATGATTGAATATCATTGAACTGCATTATAGAAAAGGAAAAGGTCTGATGGCCAAGGTCAATGACTCATTCAAAACTGGGGCGCCATAGCAGGGCTCTATAGAAAAATGTAGAAACAGATTATTTGTCTCACTTCTAGAGTGTAAAAAGTTGTTTGAACTACTCATTAAACAACAGAAAAAGTTTTTTTTTTTTTAATCTTTTTCGTTGGGTGCATTGAGGTGGGGGCGGGGGTGAAATTGACTTGCACTGGACAGTGTTGGTTGAAGGTTCCAGGCAAAAGATTGTCCGCAAATGGCTACAAAATCTGGAAAACCGTCTCATTCTCGAACACTGGTTGAAGGTTCCAGGCAAAAGATTGTCCGCAAATGGCTACAAAATCTGGAAAACCGTCTCATTCTCGAACACGTTATTCGCGGCACTGCTGTTTGGACACTAATAAAACATGCGTGCCCATACGTCTTTTTCCTCAGTCTATTCGCTTTGTTCATGAAAAAAAACATTAGTGGACGCGAGGCTCTTACGTACTTTACGTTCCCGCCAGTCATTGACAAAACGTACACTCCAAAGAAGGAACAGAAGTGGGCCATTCCAATTACTGCGGCCCCCCACCTCATTTCTCTCTCATCTCATCGCACGCCAGAACATTTTTGTAAAGTGTGTATAAATTATTTAAATTATAAAAAAATAAAAATAAATTATGAATAAGTTGGTAATATACCTATGTATTTTTTAAAATATGAAAATGATTTAAGTACCTCTAAATATTTTATAATAATATAGAATTGAATAAGAATAAGTAAGTAGTACGTATGAATCTTTTAATATATAAGAATTAAAACGACTTAAATATTTATAAATAGTTTATAAACACCAAACAAACATGCTCTCCCCCATCAACTTCTCCCTCTACACTCTGCTTCATTATAGTTATATTATCAGCAAAAATTCCTAATTGTTCTTGTTTGGTATAGATAAAAATTAATTTTTTAGTAGATTTGTGATAAAAGTTGATAAATTTTATGATCGAAAAATCTTGAATCCCATAAAACGTGCGATAAAATTAATTATTGATTTTGACTTAATAATCAAATTTTAATCTATACCAAATAAGACTATATACAGAATCACCCCTAAGCATTATTTTAACTTTCATTAAAAATAGAAATAATGGCGTGTGTATTTTTTTCTTTCTTTCCTTCTTTCAGGCTAACATTACCTACCTAATTTGCATAATATTCATAGAGAATTAGCATGATTTGATGTGATTGTAGGTCATCCAATTTATTTGAATTTTCGATAACAAAATTATTGAAAAAAGCGTGAATTTAATACTTTAAAGTCAATAGAACATGGTAATCTCTCGATGTACATGTATAGTATGTGCACACTTCGACAACATTAGAATGCAGAAACATTGCTTCGATGGGAAGTGCAATGATTGTATGCACTCTGGAAACTAAATCACTAAAAAAAAGATGTTGGGAGATAAGTTAACGGAGTTTTAGTTGAGATTAATAGATTCCACATACGCTAGCTTTGTGAATTGAAAAGGTGTCTATAGAGTTTGAATTCTACCTCTTTGGTGTGCTTTTACCCTCCACGACAACAAATGGATTGACCTATTGCATCACTTTCCCTAAGTAATTTATTTATTAATGTCACTTCTATTGATGCCTCCTGAAATCCCCCTAAAATGTAAATTCAATCGTCAAGAGTGTTGGATTGCCTTCTCATATCTTGTCTCGTCCAATCATTCATCATTCTCTATTGAGTTGATATGATGAGTGACACTAGGACTTCATAGCTAAAACATGTCTTATGTGAGAATGCCACTAAATACTTAGCGACATAATATCTTTGACTCATTGTCAAGTATATGTGATGTAGTAAACTCCGCCTTCATGACTCACTAGGCTCTACTAAGTGCTTAGGCAACCAACTTCGATCCATGCATCAAGGTGTATTGCCTCAAATTATGCCCTAGCCTTGAGCTTCTGGTTTTGGATATTCAACAATCTGGGTGGGTCTGGTTGTCTCGAGCCTCCTAGGCGTGGCTCAAGCCTCTATTTATGTTAGGAGTTTCAAGCTTAGATCTTTTGGTTTTCTAAGTCAATTAAAGCTAATTATTTTAGTCCCTACTTGATAGAGATTAAACTTCATATTAAAGTCAAACTTAATAACTATTTTAATCACATATTTTATGGTATCCAAAACTTTTCAACTACGTATTTCATCAACATTTATCAAAATTTACTAAAAATTTAATTTTAATCTCCATCAAACAGAGCTTAAAATCATAGCAATACTAATTCAAGCGCGATAGCCCTCTTGCGTTGGTGGCAATAGTTTCTGAATAGAGAATTGTCCTGAGTATAGGGCTTCTTCTTACCGAGGCCTTACAGGGCACTCACATGTGGGCGAACCCCACATGTGTTAAAAAAAATGAAAATTTGCTCCCGGCCCCACCTGACGGGCAGGGACCTACTCCAAGCACGGTCCTTCTGAATAATGCCACTTTGTGAGATGATTTGACATTCTAGATGACAGACCGGCAACAAGTGATTAATGCAACGAGGAATATGACAAATATAGTTGGTAATGTAGGAAGGTTGATGGTTTCTTTAGAGTGCCAATGTCCCTGTCTGGTATCTCTCTCACACACAGAGAGACTCCTTTTTGTGCAGTGATCACAGGGAAGGCATGGCTAAAGTGAGTAAGGCTCAGATCTCCGAAAGAATAGAAATTGCAAAAAAGTAAAAGCAATCGTTCCTCCGTACTTACTAGCAATCACACAGAATAATTCTACTGTGCATACTGTTAACCGCCTTAAATAAATAATCATCCCTTTTAACTGCAATGTTTGAACAGACAAATTCTCAATATACAAAAAGGGACATCGACCTGTCACGTCATTTCCAACTCTTTTTTCTTTATATATATAACCATTTTTCTCTCCATTAATCCATGATTTTGGAGCTACTCAAGAATATTGCAGGGGTGATATAGATACATTGAAGTGGATCCGAATCGATCCTCCATATACTGATAGATTATAGATCCATATATACTTTAATCAATTCATTTTTTCATATAATAAACTCTATATTCATCTCCATGTTGAAATTCGAGAAAACAATAAAACATAAAACATACCTATATCTATAGGAATCCAATTTTTTGTCTGGATGTGTTCTGATCTT
Source organism: Fraxinus baroniana (assembly GCA_903798355.1). Classification (NCBI taxonomy): domain Eukaryota; kingdom Viridiplantae; phylum Streptophyta; class Magnoliopsida; order Lamiales; family Oleaceae; genus Fraxinus; species Fraxinus baroniana. Next base: position 3,915 of record CAIGRO010004792.1, read on the forward strand.
TCAATTGATTGGTGATCTTCACTCCAATTTTGATCTCTATTGATGAGGATGTAAAGAATCTCAAGAACGCATCAACAATTGAAGACCATGACCTCATATAATCATAAGATAATGAAAGGTCATTATCCTTCATTTGTTTCAAATCGGCCCTCATCAATTTAAAACAAATTTTCGATCTTTACACTTTAATTCCATGAAATCTAAAGTCCATTAGTCAAAATTCATCTTTATTTGATCACTTTAATTGACTAATATTGTTTAAATAATAGTACCACACATTTTAATATATTACGTGTGGCCCCAAATATATTTGAATTTTCCAACATATACTCTACTTTTATGGGTAAATTTAAATGGAAACGTCAAATGTGTAATGACCTTTTTGATTTATGATTTCCGCTTTTTCTTTGAGTTTGATATTTGCGTGATTTTAGGCAAAAGTTGGAATAACTTTGTCTATTCTATGAAAGAATAGGTACATGAATGCATAAGGAATGCGAGCTGATAATTTCATGTTCCTTGGCAGAGCTGTCTAATAAAGAGAAATACTTGTGATGATATACAGTGGTAGGAAATGGAAAGGGTTCCCGAATCGAAACCACTTCCCAGCCAGTTACCCACTGAAACTAAGGTGACAAGTACTCAGACCACTTTGTTAAAAAAGGAGATTAAGAAGCCGCCAACATTACGGGGATATGAAGAGTTGGATTCTTTCGTCCCTGCACGAGCATGGAAAGGAAAAGGCTCTTTGCAGGATAAAGAAAAAATCATGCCTGATATTGCTTCGGTTGAACTCAGTGGCGATTCATTTGAAGAAATTTGTTCTACTTCATTCCATGGGGTGAGTCATCCCCCTGAACCTGTTGATATGGACCTGATGAGACCGGTCTATGTACCAATTGGACAGAGCAATGGTGACGTAAAATGTTTAGTTACAAGCCTGTCTATGAAGGGTCCTTTCATGGAAGATCTTTCAATCCAAGTTCCAAGTATCAAACCAAGTCCACCATTACTTTCACCTGCCGTGAGCTTTGTTGAAGAGCCTAATGATTTAGGGCCTATATCCTCTCCATTTTTGGTTCCCCGTCCATCAGAAAATACAGATGCAAGTCTTTTTGCAGATTCTGAGGAAAAAGAATGTATATGGGATGCTTCATTACCTCCAAGCGGCAATGTTAGTCCACACAGTAGCATTGATAGCGCCGGGGTTGTTACAGCTAAGAGCATTGTTAATAGCTACACGAGCATATACAGGAGTGATGGGATAATGAGTGATGATGGCATGCTATGCGTGGATAGAAACTATGCGAGTACGAAAGGGAGCTTTCGAGGGGATTCTCTTGAGAGTACTAAAACTAGCATTAGTCGAGCAAGTTATAGCAGTGGTCTTAGTAATGATAGTAACTGGAGTAACGTCACTGGCAGTGGAAATAAGCCTCACAAAGGAAATGATCCCAGATGGAAGGCTATACTCGCTATTCGATCACGTGATGGTATATTAGGCATGAGCCATTTCAGGTTACTTAAAAGACTTGGCTGTGGAGATATTGGAAGTGTGTATCTGTCTGAGTTGAGTGGGACTCGGTGTTTCTTCGCTATGAAGGTGATGGATAAGGCATCCCTTGCTAGCCGGAATAAGTTGACTAGGGCTCAAACAGAAAGAGAAATCCTGCAGCTGCTGGACCATCCATTCCTGCCGACTTTGTACACTCATTTTGAGACGGACAGGTTTTCGTGCTTGGTCATGGAATATTGCCCAGGAGGCGATCTGCATACCCTGAGGCAGAGACAATCAGGGAAACATTTTTCAGAGTATGCTGCACGGTATGCACTTCATTCGTCTTTCTGTTTGATACCTAGTGCATGTATTAGTTTTTATTTACGAACACAAGTTTTTTTGCTTCAACTTTTCGTCTTTTCCTGGGATTAATCCGTGATTGCTTGTACATCTCTTGGAATCTTTTCTTACCATTTTAATTGCAATCTGGCTGTGATTATTTTGATGCTTTCAGATGTGCTACCGCATATGAATTGATTTGTTTTACAAATAACTTTTACATAACCTATATGGATAAAAATGACAGGCAACTTTTACATAACCTATCTTATATTACTATCATTAATTCCTCAAGTATACACTTCTTATAATAGGTATCTACTGTTCCCATTTATGTATTTTGATTATCTTAATGTTTGATGTTGTATTGTCAAAGGGAATAAAGATTTGAAGCTAGTTAGACACGTGACCTTGTCTTGGCATATTCACTCAGTCACTGGCATTCAATTCTATTGCTGCTTTCTTCATTTTATGGGTCTCCCTGGTGCATTTTGTTGGAGATTGATGGTTGGATGATTTACATATTAATATGCTTGTCATAGCTTGTTACTGGGGTGCACAAAACTGTAACGAAATACTTGTTTCACGGATACAGGTTTTATGCAGCTGAGGTTCTGTTGGCACTCGAGTATCTTCACATGCTGGGAGTTGTGTACAGGGACCTGAAACCAGAAAATGTTCTGGTCCGGGACGATGGTCACATTATGCTTTCTGACTTTGATCTTTCCCTGAGGTGTGAAGTTTCACCGACCCTCATAAGAACTTCTACACTTGATTCAGATCCTAATAAACGAGGAGCTGCATTATGTGTACAGCCGGCATGTATTGAGCCCATGTCATCATGCATTCAGCCTGCATGCTTCCTTCCCCGAATCTTTGCACAGAAGAGTAAGAAAAAATCCAGAAATCCCCGAGCAGAGCTTGGGTTGCCATCCAGTACGCTGCCCGAGCTAGTTGCAGAACCCACTGCAGCACGGTCCATGTCATTTGTCGGGACCCACGAATACTTAGCGCCTGAGATTATCAAGGGTGAAGGCCATGGCAGTGCAGTGGATTGGTGGACATTTGGTATTTTCCTACACGAATTACTGTATGGTAAAACCCCTTTCAAGGGCTCGGGCAATCGCGCAACTCTTTTCAACGTAATAGGACAGCAGCTCAAGTTTCCGGATTCGCCTGCAACCAGTTATGCCAGTCGAGATCTTATCCGTGGATTGCTTGTTAAGGAACCGCAACATCGGTTTGGAGTGAAGAGAGGAGCAACAGAGATCAAGCAGCACCCTTTCTTTGAAGGTGTTAATTGGGCTCTTATACGATGCAGTACACCACCAGAGGTGCCTAGACCAATCGATGCTGAGCTTCCCATGAAGTTTGGACAAGTCGACCCTGTCGGAGTTAGCAGTAGCAGCAAAAGGGTAGTAGGAACAGACATGAAGTCAGGGGGTAGATATCTGGACTTTGAGTTCTTTTAGTTTAGGAGTATAGGATTCTTGTTCTGTGTTTTAGCAGTGTCATTTGTTGATCCCTTCACTGGGGAGTTTACCTTCCAACTTTGACAAGTATATGGCCCTTATGGCCTTATTAATTGGAAGAAGTCTGTGGCAGTCCTGTAAGTAAATGCAATATTAACATCACATGACAGAATTAATTGTCAAGGAGCATTCAAGTGATAATGCTTTCCAATAAGCAAGTGCAGTGTATTGTGGGGGACTTTTCAGAATAATAAAAAATGTATAAATTTAACCCTTTTTTAGCTTTTTAATACTGTTAAGTAAAGCACTAACTTGATCTATTGGCATAGGTTATTGGAATCAATCTTCCTTGGTGTACAGAAAAATTTTGACAGAAGTTTTACAGACACCTCATAATAGGGGGAGGGGGTGGGTTTTTTTTGCAATTTTTTATTACAGTTGGGATCCGTCTTTGTGAGTTATATGTAAAACTTCTGTCAAAATTCTTCTGTACATCTATCTTAATTCTATTGGAATGGCCACCTGACTTGACACATATCAGACTTGAGAAAAGCTCAGTGCTTTTAAGTTGGGTTAAGTTTTACCATTTTTTGGAACTTCTGTTAAAACAAAGATTGGACCCATTTCGGTACAACCAGCACGGTTGATTGTATAAATAAGCATGGAATCACAGCCCATAAAGTTTGTAATTGTGTCTAATTTTATTTTTTCACTCTTTTAATACATGTTAAAAGCATTCATTCTATGGTTATTTCTTAGAAATGAAATTTGACCAAAACAAAGGAAATGATCCATGTTATGGATTGCACTGTTTTTGCCAATGTGGAGCCCATTCCGAATGTTATTCCGACCCTCAAGTTCTAGCGAAGAGAATAAGATGTTCTTGCTTCCACAGTCTTTTCCTACTTTTCTACGACATTAAGGTCGTTTGATTGCAAATATGAAAAATAGGTGGAAAGAAAATGTTTTACTGGGAATTGAATTGCCTAGAATTTATTTTACTAGAATTGTAATTAATCGTGTTTGATTGATATAATTTTTCATCTAGAAAATGTGGAAAGTTTGGTATCCGTTTGACTTCATTTTTCATGAAAATTGTCCATTAAAGTGATAATTTTTTCTACCATTAGCTCTAAAATTTGTTCCCATTGCCAAAAATAAAAAAATTTACTCTACCGAATCTCATTCGTTTGACTTTATTTTTCATGGAAATAGTCAATAAAAGTAATAATTTTTTTTACCATTGTGTCTAGAATTTTTTTCAATTGCCCGAAAAAAAAAAAAGAAAAACTGGAAAATGAATTTCCAACAAAACCAAAGGAAAGCATTTTCATTGAAATGTGGGAAAAGATGGCGCGTAAAGGAAAAGAGAGAAAACGAATTCCAAAGCAAATTTTGTTCATCAAACAGGGGAAAAGTGAGAAGATGGAAAATGGAAACCATTTTCCAAGGAATTCGTTGCCTATCAAACTGAGCATAAGTATTTTCTCAAATATTTGTCCCCGAAACCAAAAAAATATTTTGCCCTTGTTTGGTAGGGATTAAAAATCAAAATTTTAGTAGATTTTGATAAATGTTGATGGAATGTGTGGTTGAAAAGCTATGAACCCCATAAAATAAGTAGTTGAAATTAATTATTGACTTTAACTTAAATTAAAATATATATTTAATCACAACCAAACAAGGGCTTTATCATAGAAAAGAGGAAAAAGCCAAATATATAGATGATTTGCTTCAGAGAGGTTTTACCACCTCTCACATTAGTGGGTCCCACGCGGGACCCACGATAATATAAAATTACCAAAAAATCCCTCCCACCCCTCCCCACCCCACCCCCCTATTGTGAGGTTTCTGTGGGGGTTCTGTGAACCCCCACTCTGTACACCAAGACCAACTCTAATTCTAGAAAAGAACATTGGAGAAGAGGAAAAAGGAAAAAAGAAAACCCCACACCACCACTTATTAATGGGATGTAAGTTGCTTTTTATTTGGCTTTGCATGCATTTCCTGGTCCCCAATGCCTCACTATCTGCACCTGTTGGGCATTGCTGATGCATGAGGAGGACTTTACATGTTATCATGTCCATTTTGTGTCTTTGTCATATTACAATGGACTTAAATTCAATTACACAATGAGTTTTTATCACCTGCTTAGACCATTTTTGGGGAAGTGGTTTTAAACTTTATACGTTATAAATAGATAGAAATAAAAGGTAGATAAATAGACAACACTTATAAACAGATTAGAAACACGATCCAAACATAAGCTACTTTTTTACAGCAAATTGTTCAAGACTTTAAGAGTTATGTAATGTTTCTAAAAGTTAATAAAAAATGATGAATCTCGTGATGTGCGTGATTAAATGGTGAATAAAAATTGTGGTTATAATGAAATATTTGATTAAAATTGAAATTTAATCAACTTTTAACAAATAAAAGCTTTACCAAACGACCATTAAGTAATTTTCTTGAAAGGCTGTGCTTAGGGCTGGACAAAAGTCCCGAACCGAACCGAGCGGTTCTTCATAAATTAAATACCCGAACGGGTACCCGAATTGAGAACCGAACGGTTTGGGTCGGGTAATGGGTCTAGACCAAGAACCGAAGAAGACCCGAAACTAAATAATTTTTTTTATTTTTTATATTGGATTAATTAAATTTTTTAAAACAAATTAATACATTAATCTAGCCAAATATATTTTTTATAATATATTTATTTACTAGGTTGTTCAAGCCCATTTGAAAAATTATTTACAAAACCCAATTTGCTATTTAGTAGCATGTTCAAGCCCATTTTAAAAAATTGAAATCAATTTGTCATTTATAACTTTATATAAAATTAAAACAAATTCTCAAACCCTTACCCTGTGCACGATCTTTTGTCGAGTTCTTCAAGTTTTTCCAAACTCTTACCCTGTGCACGATCTTTTGTCGAGTTCTTCCAAATGAATTATTAATGTGAATCATCGATATTTTAATATTAGTATCTACTTTTTGGTATTTGTGTTAATTGAATTAATCTCATTAAACATCTTGTTATTTATGTGTTTTTAAATTATACTACGTTAATTTGTAAAAATTACGAATGAAAATGTCATTAACTGTAAATGTTAAAAAAATTTAATTATGGCATGGAAATGTTAATTGAATTAATCTTATTGAACATCTTGTTATTTATGTGTTTTTAATTATGCTACGTTAATTTGTAAAAGTTACGAATGAAAATGTCATTAGTTGTATTTATGTAGTATTTTTGTAAATGTTAAAAAAAATTTTAATTATGGGATGGAACCGAATAGAACCGAACCGAACCGAAAGGAACCGAACCCGAACGGTTCCATAATTATATTTGGACCCGACGGTTCCATTTATTAAATACCCGAAAATTTTGAAACTCGAAATAACCGAACCGAACCGACCAACGGACAGCCCTAACTGTGCTTCTGAGGCCATCAGACCTTTGTCGTTAGAGGAACTCATCAATCATCATACTTTTACAGGATCCTACTCTTGCACTGTCCCTCTTTGATTTAGCTAAAAATGAGATTTTCTATCGATGTCGATAAAAATTGATGAAATATATGATTAAAAGTTCACAAAAATTATAGATCTTATTAAATATGCGATTAAAAATAAATGAGTTTTCGAAAATGGAAATCAAACGCGAACTTTGTTGCATTGGATTCAATTCCAACATGAGGCATATGAGGAGTTGGGCTCCAGATCCAAGATTACCATTTTAAGCAATAAAAAAAATCAATCATATTATACAAACTAGCTCAAGAATATATTCGAAAATCGAAAGGACACGTGTCGATAATTGAATAATTTGGAAAAATAAATAAATAAATAGATGCTGTCAATTCAGTAAATCTATCATCCCTGTTTTTGAGCCTATTTTATTCTTAAAAAAAATCCTGTGAACTCAGTACAAATAACAATAAAAAAAGAAACTCCAAAAATAAACTTGGCTGTCAACAAGCCTATTCTGCAGTGGGGGTGGTAGGGACAAAATCAAAGCAAATAATGCGAATCTGACAGTCCATTTTTTGAGGCAGACTACTTGTAACTTAAATTAATATTTTTCTTCTTCGTCTTATTCTATATTTGGAAGAAAGCTTGAAAAAAAAATCTGGGCAGCTCAGACTTCAGAAGATTCACCAGAAAATGCCTTTGATTGTTTGTTTACTTTTTTTTGGGCCGGCACTCCCTCCAGGGAGCCGTCGAGTGTCCATTATGGACACCCCGTTGTACAAGTAGATTAATTCATTTAACAATAACTGAGAAATGGGTTTTACAGGTTAGAAATTAAGGGATATAAATTTGGTTGGCCTGTGAAAAATGTGAAACCAAAGCCGGAGAGCAACAATCTATGTTACACGGATATTTTGTTATTAAGTAATTTGGGTCCTAACAGAAAATGATTGGTAATTTAACTTGACAGCAAAAGAATTTGGCAACAATTAATAAGAATTGAAGAAGAGAGTCCAACCAAATAGAAGGACAAGAAGAGTAAACCTTAGACAGATAGAAGGAAATAATTTTATTGAGCTGCTGGGAAAATAGCGAACGTCTGACACAATAATGCAAGCAAATTCCTGCAAGGAGATCAGAGATATCATATACTCTCATCCCCACCAACAAAAATGGTGACAGAAACTGCAAAATTCTACATATTTACATATCCAATGTCAAAAGACCATTGCCAAAAAAGAGTACATGAAAAATTGCCTGCCTATCTATTTCCAACTTGCCTCGAAACCCGAAAAGGAGAGGTAAAAAATATTTAATGAATTCAAATAAAAGTGTTTGTCTACTTGATGGCGTAGGAGCTGGTGCAAACTGCCTCAAGTGCTTCTGTCATCAAAGCAGAAAAACTGGTCATAGCTTGGAAAACACCAGGCAATCCTGTTTGCAAGTTGTTTAATGTCATTGCTCGGGTCACCTCAACTGCCTTCGCGTGTTTGAGCATTTCGTCTTCCACCCGTCTTTGGCAAATTGCAAGCTCGGTTTTTTTCTCGGCAAGTGGGTCTCGTGCATCCAAACCATGCCCATTTTCAGGCCCAGTGTCAGGAAGACCTATGCCGACCATAGAGTACGTTTGATAATACTTTCTCTCAATGTTTCTGAGAGAGGAAGATTTTTTCTCGAGCTCCTTCGATACAGTTTCAGTTCTTTTCTGGATCTTGAGCTCCTCCATTTGTTTTAAAGATACTGAACGAACAACATTGACGAAACTTTTGATGGCTTCAGAGGCAACTGTATCGGGAATCCGATCGAGTGAAAGTTTCCATTCATCACAAAAAGCAAAAACCTCAGACAGTTCCCTGTTGCCATTAGTTGCTTCGCCGCTGACTGGAAGGAGGCTAAGCTTGAACCAGCCATGGAGACAACGAACAAAATCTCGTTGGAATTTTATCAGGCGGCAGAAACTAGAATGCCAGGCAGATACAGCTGATTCAAGATCTCGTGTTGCCTGCCTGTGCATATCAAATGTTGGTTCACCTTTTTTTGCTTGATTAACAAGGCCTCGCACTTGCTGCACGATATCATTCTGGACTTCATGAAACTGATGCATTGATCTCCACATGTACATGAACCTGCATTCATTTTTCACCAATGTAATACTGGGTCGTTAGCCATGCAAAAGCATACCCGTACAATCAATGAAATCAAAGATATAATATGAACAAGAAGAAAATACATGAACGTCAGTTTTAAGACTCAATTAAAGTTCATGGCCACTCTATCTATGACACGAACTTAGTATTTTGGGACCAAAAGACTTCTATATTGACATTGATGCTGGGTAGGGTTCATTGATTGCAGACTACTGCCTTTTCATTAGTAATTCAATGTACCATTACTTAAATCAACCTTTTATGGATTTATGTAAAATTTGGTCTGTACTGTAATTATAATGACACTGTACTTATTACCATTTTAATAATTTTGATGTTGACTAATCTCATCCCATCACAGAAGATGACTAGCATAGCTAGTGGATCATACGACAATCAACTCATACCTAACTCCGACCAATAATTCCTTTTTATACAAGCAATTATAAACTGTAACAAACTAAGAGCTTGTTTGGTAGAGATTTTGTGGAGGAAGAATTGATTTTGAATAATGATATGATGGGAAATGTGTGGTTGAAAAAGAAGAAAACGTTATTGATGTGATGGAAAATATTATTTTATTGAAGAATGAGTGGTTGAAAATGAGTAAAAGAATGAGAATTAAAATTTTAATATATAGCAAACAGGGGCTCAATTCATTTTAATTAAAATTAATCTTTTAATACATAATAAGAATATGTACCAAACAGGCCCTAAGAGTCTGCATATAGAAACAACAAAAACAAAAAATAAAAATTCATCCATACAGGGCAATAGCCTAATTTGAAGAGGAGAGGCTGGTGGAAGTTGGGTATAACCTAGGTGGAGAGGTCCATCAATTATGGAAGGGTTAGGCAAGTGGCATTGCACATGGAGAACAGCACTTCATAATGTCTCACCTACCACTGCTATATATGAAGGACCAAAAAGCAACACCAACATGTTTCCTTAACAAAATGAAATAAGAAAAAAGAAAACAAAGGTGCAAAAGCATAAAAATAAACAGATAGAACGATTGAAGGCCAAATGAAATAATTTTCAAAAGGATTCCTTCATTGAGAAGGCACAGAACCATCCACTATTACTACCTTTGCCCTTGAGGCCAAAAGGATATTTTTAGGTGTAAACACATAAGCTTCAGGAGAGTTCAATATACTATTAGGGAACAACTAGTTAGAATAAACTTACCCATGACAAAGTTCCACAAGCTGCGGGACTAGGTCAGAGTCCCTTAAGCCAATAATAGCAGAGGAGGTAGTAGATACGGCCTGCGATGTGACAACAATTAGGGATTGTAGTCTCTTTATTGAGGTTTTCGTCTTGTCCAACTTGTCTTCACCGTCTCCCCTGCACTCCTGACCTTGTAGTGCAGCCAACTTCTTTTCATGCTCAATTTTTTCACCTTCTCTAGCCTACAGTCATTGTCAGTCAGCACGCATGAACATTTACCAATAAACTAACACAGTAAAATGCAGCAACGTGAATTTTAAGCAGTTAACAAAGCATCCATTCCTCTTAATTAACTAGATTCCTTGTACTGACATCGTGATTCGAGGACTATTTCATTTTTGAAGACTTCAATCAACAGTAATAATATTAACAGAAATTTAACATAAAAGTATTCCTTCATATTTTTGTCAACAGTACTAAAGACAAGTTAGTTGGGAAGGCAGACCCACCAGCATGTTACAAGTTGACATCCTAAGATGATTCCAGGCTGTCTTTCTCAGACCAAACAAACAGTTATTCAGGGCAAATTAGTCATTCCATGTAAAGGGAATCCAACAAACAAGATATCACAAGAAAGGTGAAATTCGTGGATAAGCTAAAACCATCCAATTTAACAATGCCACCAACTACAATAGCACAAGTGCTAATTCCACAAGGTCCCCAGCTTTTCAGGCATGATTTCGTTTAATTACAAAATAGAAGACAACAAAAAGATTACTTTGTGCCATAGTCAACTATTGCGTCTATGATATGTCAACATACATTTACATTGAGAAAAAAAATAGAACTTTATTTCAGAAAGCAACAAAGAAAAGAACTTTAAAAATGAATAAAAGACTTAATTATAACATTATTGACTGATGACCATATGCCATAAGTAGCTAGCACGTATTTATTCCTATTTATAATAAAATAACTTCAACAACTCTCTATTATCATCGTAGCTGGTGTTTATTCAAATAATAGATAATAACTACTCCCTCCGTCCCAAAAAGATAATCTTGTATACTATTTTTGTCCGTCCCAAAAAGATAGTCATGTTTCCATTTTAAAAATGCATTAAATTTTTCATTTCCACATATACCCTTATTTAATACATCTTGGTATAATAGACACCAACAACCTAGATAAGGGATAAATGGTATAGATGAAAAAACATAGTAAAATTTAATACTCTAACTATACTAACTACCATTTCTTAATCCGTGTGAAAATAACTACAGGACTATCATCTTTTTGGGACGGATGGAGTATCAAATAAAAATTAACAACTTTGCATTTATCACTTGGTTTGAGTTTGACAATTTTATCACTCTTGAGATTTTCTGATCTCTTTATCACTCTTTTGATCCCCGTCATTTCTGTTGGCAAGTTGTGTGTCATTTCTAACAAACAAAAGTTCAGATTGACAATGAATTGTAGTAATGAAAATGAGGTTCAGATCAGTACCTTTACTTCTTTATATAGTTTCTTTTCCCACGCCAAAAGCCGTTCCAAAGTTGAACAAAGGCTATTCGAGCCTCCTAGCAGATCGAGTGAACTGGGCTCAAGCCGGTATTTAACAGCCAAAGGAGGTTTTGAAGTCCAGGTAGAGCTCAAGTTACTCAACATTCCACTCGAATGATAGATTGTTTCTGTAGCAACAGAGGAAAATCAATTCAAAATGTTCTATTCGAATTCACCCCATGGCCCGAAAATTTGAAATATGCCAACAATTCAGTAATATCACTGGATGCATTTATATAGAAAGATCATGTTTTTAACAGAAGTAAGCAAAACTGAGTATGAAAAACTGAAAATGGTCGTTTGTTAACATCAAAGCTAAAACTGAAACACAAAAATCAGATCAATTTTGGTCCGAAAACCAGGAACAAACTTACTTTTCAACTGCTTAAAGCTTCGATCAAGCTGAGCTCGTCCAGTTTCTAGCATCTCAGATACCTGCTCACCAGCTGACGCAGCCTTGTCAAAATAGTCCCTTAGTGCTGCAACAATTTCTACCAAATCCTTGTGCCTCACCACAATCCTCCTCTCAGAATTCATCCCTTCATCATTCTTATTTCCCCAACTAACCGATGACTTGCTATCATCCGAGTAAATCTTCTCGGATTTACTCGAGAGCTTGGAATTCAGATTCGGGTTCGAATTCCCCACATTAGGAGCAGCAGCAGCCTCATTTTTCACTGACCCGTAATTCCATTGAGACCCAAAATCAGATCTGGACTTGAGATCCTCCTCTTCATCCTCATCAGTCGAGCTCGTTGTATTGGAATAATGGTCATGGTCCCCCCATTCACTGCACTGCACTTCTTCTCTCTCCGTTTCCTCCTCTTCGCTCTCAAAGCTTTTTAGATGGTGACCTTTCTTTTGCACTGGTACAGGACCTTGTTTAGGATGATTTCTTACGTAACTGTTCCCACTGTCTGAATAACGTGAATACGATGAATAATTGGACGCCTTGTCGTCGAATTGCTTCTTGTTGTTGCTGCTGCTAATGGGATTTTGATAGTTATTGATCTGATCGTGAGTATTAGAAAACGATGATAAGCTAGATTCTCTGTCAGCATCTTCGTCGTCATCATCACCCGAATTGCTTTCTTCTTGAGTAATTCGGGATGCATTCTTGTTGCTATGGAGGTTCTGGAAGTATTCGGAATCGGGAGGGGAGGGAGGGTAGAAGTTCTCCCAATTCCATACAGAGGAGGTCTGTGAGGGGGTTCTGGAGTAAGTCGAATTCTCTCTGGCGTCGTAAGTATATTTTCCATCGAAATTATGCGATGGTCGCGGGGAGGATGAGAAGCTAGAATCTGACAGAATGTGTGGGAGTTTCATTGTTTTTTTGCGGCGCGGTAACTGCTGCTGGTGGAAGCGGTGGCTCGAGGTGGTGGACATGGGTGGTGGCGGTGTAGGTGGATGGATAGAAGGGGAAGGGGAGGGGGTGTGACGAGGAGGAGGGATGAAAGTGGGTTTGGAAATGTTGGCGGCAGTGGCGTTTGAGGTGGAGGACGGATTGCGGAGGAGGACCGCCGGGGTGTGGTCAGAAATGGAGAGTGGTTCGCCGGAAGCGAACGTGACGAGGGCGGAACCAGTGATGCGGAGGGAGCGGCAGTAATCGGAGTGCGCGGAGGCCAGGTGGTGCCGGGCGTACACTGCTTCCTTCATCAGACGGCGCCTCTCCTTGCACCGCCGCACTGTGTCCTCGTTATCTAGCTTCGATACCGTGCACCCCATCTCAAACCTTCTCTTTTACTCTTAAAGACAGAAAGAAATAATAAATTCAAAACAAAGCCTGAGCTAAACCGCCGGCGCCAGAGTCGGAGGTTGGGTGGCGCCACCCCTGTTTGAATGTAAAACTAAAGAGATAGATAATGGAAGGAGAGGTGGCGATGGTGGCGGAGGATGGTGCAGAATTGATGTTCCATCCGTTTGCCTTTTTCACACACTGAACTCGACTGTCTTCCGCTCACTCTCCACTGCTTAAAAAGAAATCTTTTCTCATTTTCAGTATATTTGAAATATTTCAAACATGACGTGATTAATACGTAATTGTAATTTTATTGAGCAATGATATTTATAATCAACATACTTGTCATTTTATGTGTAAACATTAGCTTATTCGAGACAACAAAATTACAAAATTTTAATGTATTAAATAACAAACCGTCACGTAATGATTACATTAATTATTGACTATGAATAATATTATTTATCATTTATTTGAGTAAATAAATAATTTGTAAAATCTCATGTACAATATTACGCTGTATAAGCAAAAAAAAAAAAAAAAAAAAAA
>CAIGRO010004843.1:0-11857 GCA_903798355.1 Fraxinus baroniana
AAATACGAAGAGAACGGCCCCTAAGATTTCTTGTGTTCATTTGGTCCCATGAAAAATTAATGAATTGGTCTTTCTTTATGATTTTTGGAACATAAATACAAATTGAGTACTACTTGTCCTAAGAGGTGCTTAGCGATCTTCGATTATGTGACATTTATTTATTTGACATCTTATATCCTACCTAATAAGCTATGACGATGAATAATATTATTTTTGTACAAGTGTTGTATTAATGCATGCTTAAGTTGAAATTTCAAATACTATTCATCATCATAATCACTGTTGTGATATTTAAATTGATTTTATTTGAAAGGGTTACATGGTCCATGGCTAATTGCTCTTCCAAATTTAGCTTTAAAACCATGTTTTTTTTTTTTTTTTTTTGATATGAAAGCTTTAAAACCATGTTGAATTAAAAGAAAGTATAAAAAAAATATTTTTCTCAAGTATCTCTTTATGCAAAGAACAATGAAGTGTTTGAGCATTTCTAAGATATATGGCGAATAATTTTTTGTATGTACTTCATAATGCTCTTTATTTTGACACTACTTTTTGCTTTTTTGAAGAAATATTTATCGGCTAATTCTTATCTTTTATTTAACGTATTTTTTTATGTATCAATGATCAATCAATTTCAACGTAATATAAATGATTCGGGAATTAGAGTATTAAAATTTGTGGCTAATTACATTCATTCATTGTAAAGTAAAATGGAGAGTGGATTCGGCTCTCCAACTCTTTATTTAAGACGTTAATATAGAGTATCTTGTATTTAGAGAGTCCATCGAAAATATTTTTAATTTGGATGTATATAATAATTTTATTATATCAATCGATTTGATCTCTTCACTAAATATGGTGTGACTTAATATATGTAAACAAATCAAATCAAAAAGATTTTGTAATTCAACTTTCAACTATATTATTGTTACTTTACTTTTCCTTTTTCCTTGTACTAGTAGATACTTTGCTTTCAATCCGGAAATGAGAAGCATTTATTTTAATGTCACTTTTCACTAATAAAAAGCTTTGTCGTCTTTTAATTTCGATAGTGGTTCGCGTGCTCATATTTTTACAAAGACGGAATTGCAAAAACCATTGCTTTAGATATTATTGCAGACAAAAACTTTATGAAGTGCTTCAAATACGAATACATATAAATAATGGGAAAACGATCTTAATTCATTTTCAAACAAAATTTGGAAGTTTGAACAACTGCTTTGTTGTTTTCATTTGCATAATAAAAAGATAATTTTGTTTGGTACTGTAGTAATTCGATACATACTTTAACATGAATTTCGAGTCAAGATATTTAATTGAAATGATGAATTCCAAAATTTTTTGAACGGCTGAATCTCCTTGCTTTTCAAAACTCCAAATCTGCAATTTTCTTGCACTTCAATGGTCTCATTCCTGATCACAATGGAAGAGGATTATTAGTCACAACATAAGTGCCAATTTTTGTGAGTTTTCATGCCAATATAGTGGTTTCAGTTTTGATGATATTTTTCATACAAATTTTCACCATTTTATTCTACCATTTTTTTTTTCTCTTCTAAATGTAAGACAAAGTTATGGGAGTTATGTAAAAGCTTAGAAGTTGGTGGGAGTTGAGAAAAGTTACGAGTTTGAATTCTATTCAAACCACTCCCTCCAATTCACTTTAATAACTTATGGGTCGGGGCACCGCACATGGACGACCCATTACCTATATTTTCTAACAGGTACAAAACCTCTTGCTCTTTTAAGTAGCAAAAGATCAACAAGAATTAATACAAAATATAATCATTTAGCAAACCTAAATACTCTTATGAATAAAATTTAATATGCAGTTTTGTCTTGCTAATAAAGGGAATGATAAAATGATCATTTAGAGAATGATATTAATAGATATTTCATTTTGATCCCACCATATTATGCTAATGTTACTATTCAGTGATTTCGAAGAAAGGAAGCTTGTCCTGTGTATGCTAATATGATCTAACACTAAATGACCAACATAATGCCTCACTTCCTGCACAATAGACAAATATTTCAAAAATTATTCCTATTTTTAGGATGCATTTTTAGTGAAAATAATTGGAAAACATGTATTTTGGTGAAGTTTTACTCGACTTTTTCTTCGTTCTTCAACTTTAGATGACAAATTTATATAGAAACCAATATGATTTTTGTATAGTCCAACAAATGATCACTATATGCTTCCTTAAGGTGGACAAAATGCATCCAACCGACATTTCAAATAGACAAATATTGGTGTAAAATGGTGTCTAAGTGTATGTATGTATACCTATTTTTGGTAGAATCACACCGCCAAGGGAAATTCATGCGTGTTGACAACTGAGGGATTTCATGTAATAATCTACAATGTAATCGAGATTTACAGTTTTGACAATTGAGGGATCATTTTTTTTATTATCTTGGATGCACCGAGCTTTCTCTAGGGCCGACGACTTGGTGCTCGGTATGTATCGAAGACTGACACGACACGGCATGTAACGTTGCCGACACATGTTGAAGGCATCAAGAAGCGTGTTCAAACTATTTATTTGGTCGCTAAGGGTGAAGTTTCGTATTTTTCCTGCATAGTAGACACCTATAGCAACCAAACTATGGTCACTAACATTACGTTTCAGTGACCAAGCCTCTAATGGTCGTTGGAGGTCTTTAGTGACCA
This sequence comes from Fraxinus baroniana, assembly GCA_903798355.1. Classification (NCBI taxonomy): domain Eukaryota; kingdom Viridiplantae; phylum Streptophyta; class Magnoliopsida; order Lamiales; family Oleaceae; genus Fraxinus; species Fraxinus baroniana. Next base: position 2,678 of record CAIGRO010004843.1, read on the forward strand.
ACAATAATATTTTAGTGATTATTTTGTTGGTACCAAATATATGGACCATGAAAATAAGTACTAAGACTGCAACTGAAATCCAAACAACCATGTCTGATCGAGAAAATATACAAACAAATTATAATATAAACTTTTCAATTGTCCTATGAATTATTAATCGTTTTGAAGTATGACAAAATCACAATAACTTCAAGATCAACTACGTCAACTCATTTCATCCCCTTGTTTGGTAACTGTTGGATTTTGATACACAATAAATCCAGGTGATGATTTAAAATAGACGTCGAAATAATTTATCAACACCATGGACTTGGCTCGACCCGGAAACGACCAACACTTTTGGAGGGCCCAAGTTTGAGTTGGAACTTGGATATTAGCCCATTTATTTGGTTAAGTGGGAACCCATTTATGGAGGTATTACTTGGCCCATGTTGTTAAGTTTAAGCCAATTTATCTAACCTAATGGTTGCATGTATACACAGTTTTGTGTGTGGTGTGGGTGTGTATTGTTGCAAAAGTGTGGAGAGAAAAATCAAGAGAGCGGGCAGCCGGCTTGGGGGGTAAATTGGGAAGAGTTTTCACCATTGTTGGTTCTTCTTCCTACCCTTGCAAATACCACCACCAGGTCCACCATTAAAGTCTCCTTTGTGGGGTGAACTTGTGGCAACCAAAGTGTTTGGAAGGTTCTGGTCGAGTTTGAGTCGAATGGTGTTCGTTTGATTGGTTTTTCTGAACCCGGATCAAAATTTCTCGAAAATTTTCGCGACATTAACATGTAAGTTACTCAACACTTCTGTATGAATTTCAACAGCCAAATCAAAAAAGTCTATGCTCCAATCATGATGGAAAATCAACGACTATAATGTAAATTTTTTATTTCAACGATCATTTACAATCATACATCTTCAATTGTGATTTAAATTAATCATTGGTGATTTAAGCTTGCACGTTGACTACATACCTTTAATCTTCAACTGTTAACTAAAAATCATGCATGTATGCGAAAAGTAGAAGAAAAGGTAATCTTAGGGTAACCATCCCCAATATTGTTCGCACTAATACGATCAAACAATCAACAATATTTGACTAAAACTCAAATGAGCAAACAAATTTCAGCATTGATGTTGTCAAACGAGCAACCATCTTGCGAGACATGTTAAAAGATAAATTCAATATCGAATTGAGATAAACATTAATGAACATGTAAGAGTTTGTGCTATCACTCTTAATAAATTTAACATTTAGCTCCTATTTGGTAGGGATTAAAATCATTTTTTAGTAAATTTTGATTGAAATTGATGAAATATGTAGTTGAAAAGTTATGAAACTCATAAAATATGTGGTTAGAATTAATTATTAACTTAGATTTAGATTAAAATCTAGAATTTAACGGTACCAAACATGGGCTTAATTGTATCAGAATACATTAACCTCCAACGAGTAAATCGATTCTATTAAAACTAAAAAAACGAGCACACGAATTCGAAAATTGGTGTTGGTCAAATGAATCACCTTCTTACGAAGCATGTTAAGGTATAAATCTCACATCTAATAAATATAGGATTGTTAACTACATATGAGGTTTTGGATTACTCCCCTCTAAAATGAGCACGTAGAATTTCAAAATCTTAAAAATGAGCACGTAGAATTTCAAAATGGATGTTTTCAAAAGGAGCTACCAACTGAAGGAGGTTTGGTAAGGACAAATTTTAAATCGAATAATAATGAAATAAATATACAACATACAAAGGGGTTTGGAATACTCCTTAGGTTTGGAATTCAACTTAGAAAAATTAACTTGATTGATTAACCATCTAGAGATAATTAATTGTAACTTGTTGCTAGTTAATTATTAAGTTTTAAATCTGTATTAACACTTATTCACCCCTCTTTAGGTGTAGTTTGGGTCGAACCTCGTAATTTCACGATGGAACTCGGGATTTCACATGTGACTTTGTTTTTCTACATTTTGAGGGCTTCCAAGTTGGTATAATTCCATCCGAGATCCTTCCAGAAATCCGGTTATTGTCTAAGTTTAGGAGCGAAAGCTTAATCGAAATATTTGCTATTGATTCTGGCAATACACCTCCAAAATTGTTATCATTCAAAGATGAAATGAAGCTGAAATCATTAGCTTTTCCATTTCCAAGAATATTCGTACGTATGGACTAATCTTTGAAGCTTATGCAAATTTCCGAGATTAGGCACTTCTCCACTTAGTTGATTCTGTGTGAGGATTAAATATGCAAGATACGACGCCTTATCCAACCAAAGAGGAATGGGATCCAGTAATCTGATTTCCAGCAATACTAAAAGATTCGAGACTCGTAAGATTAGTACTCCCTAAACCCGGTGGTAGACTCCCACTGATTAAATTATCAGTAAGAGAATAAGTTCTAATGGATGACAGATTGAAAATTGTGAGAGGTATAACACCAGAATACCTGTTTACAGGAAACAGGAAATATTCCTGTGCGGACAGTACCCATCTCAATAGGGATTTCTCCAGTCAAATTATTGTACCCTGCACTAAGTTCTACAAGAGATGCAAAGTTTCCAAAGAAGAAGGGATTGCACCTGTCAAATTGTTGGAAGTCATTGAGATAACTTGCAGCTTTAACAAAAACCCGAGTTCCACCGGAATATTTCCCACAAGTCTATTATATGAAACATCCAAGTGAACGAGGCTGGAACAACCAGATAAATTAACCGGAATTTCCCCAAAAATCAAGTTGTTTTGTAGCCTCAAGCCTCGTAGTCTTCGAAGATTGCCAAGTTCCGGTGGAATTGTATTAGTGAAGCTGTTGTTTTGTAAATAAAGACCTCTCAGAAAACTCGAGTTACCTACATGAGGTGAAATGGAGCCTTGTAGGCCTTGGTGGCTGAGGTCTAATGCAATGACCCTTAGATGTTTTCGGCCGCACAAAACGCCACGCCAATGGGAGAAGTGGGTGGTGGAATTCCAGGAGCTGAGGGCAGAGAAGGCTTCATTTTTTTATGGTTGATTTGAAGGCAAGAATTGCAATGGTCAGTTTCACTCCCATTTTATGCAATACAGATAGCAGAATAAAAGGTCTGAACTTGAAAGACAAGTGTAAAATATTCTGATGGACATGGAGATAGGGAATACACAGTTCATCGTCTAGTATAGGAATCAAGATTGTTGGACAAGAGTTTAAGCTTTGAAACTAGGTGACAAAGTGATCTTGGAGCGGATGTTAGATGTGAACTTGTTGAACAAAAGTATTGAAATAATCGACTCTAAATATATTGAGAATAAGGGTGTGAAATTGCCATGTTCTTCATTAATATTTCGGGTAAATTTAAACGTTAAATTCGTCGACAACACACGTACTATGTCTTACTGAAATGGTAAAATTGTTCAAAAAAATTTCTTTATTCCAAAAACCAAAAGGTGAATATTCAAAAATTTTGCTATTTCTTAAACAATTTTATCCTTTCAGTTTGACATTAAATTCATATTGTGTAGTTATTCAACATCTAGTCCCATTTTGGTCCGGATTAAAATCTAATTTTAATTCAAATCAAAGTCAAACAATGATTATTAACTACATTTTTCATAAGTTCCACAATTTTTCAACCACAAATTTCAAAAAATTCTATCACAATCTACTAAAAATCTAATTTTAGTCCCGGCCAAACACCCTCCTGAATAGACCTTTTCCATCATGTGGGATACTGTGCACAAATGAGAAGTTGAGGACATTAACTGCCACACTTATCAAAGGTTAGAAGAACCCTGAAGGAATTTTTCTTAATATTTAAACACAAATTTATGTTGTCAGGGATAACAAGAAGTTCAAAGAATGGCCAATTGCTTGTGGATTTGGGCATCGAAAAATCAAGTCATGTTATATTTTTAGGATTTATTTCAAATTGAAAAGTATAAAATGTTGACTGAGAAAATGGTATTTGATGGAATATTCTTTCTTAGCAAACATCTATGATCGTGTGTCATTAAAGAAAATCAATTTTGAAATACGATCGTTCAATTAAAATTAATATTAATATGCTAATTAATATATTTATATTTAATCAAACAAAGATTAAAAGAAGAGAAGCGGAAATATAGCACTAAACAATAATGAATACAAGATAAAGTTAATTTGTAAGAAAAATAAAGTGAAAATTAAACAGAAATTATTAGTGATAATTATTTACATAGACAAAATTACCCTCAGGCATCGTCCAGTCACAAGCAGTCAAGTGCCTTGATCGGATCACCACAAAACCCCCCATCAAAATTTCCGCCGAAATTCACGATTCCGAAGCAACAGCAATAATTTACGTTAATTCATTGTGACGTATCATAGGGTGCAGCCACAGAAGACAAAGAAGAAGCAGAGGAAAGAGACAAGCACGACGGACTCTACGGCGGAGACGACAGACCAGACGACGGTGTCGACGATGTAGAAGCTGGAGAAATCTAGATTCGGAAATCGCAAAAGCGACGCCAAACGCCGCGGCTCGAGGCTGGTGGTGAAGCTACTGAGGTTGAAGCCATTGCTCCAAGTAGGCGTCAAATACGAGGCGAACAGCCTCAGCCACCGGAAAAACGACGTCGGCAGGGAGACGCTGACGTCGATCCACCGGAAAGCTGACGCCGCCATCGACCAACGAGACATGGCTAATTGGCTATGAAAGCTCGATATGTCCTTATTTATATACTGAATCCTTTGTATTCTTTAATAATTAGGGGTTGATTCGATTCGAATTCCATTTGATTTTGAACAATTTCTTTAATTATTTTTTTTATAATAAAATTTTGAGAAAATCTCACTTTTGTCACCTACATATGTTGCATTTTCGTCCTCAACGTATGTGTCTTGACAATATTGTCTACGATCTTTTACTTCGAAGTGTGCGTTAGTCCCTGACAACACTTTTGAGAGGTAAAACGTTAGACAAGTATTCCTCAATGAATTTTTCTCCTTGTACAGTCCTTAATGGACTGTACATTTACAGTCCACACTCATTAGTGTGGGCCCACACTAATGTGTGTGGGCTGTACATTTACAGTCCACTAAGGATTGTAAATGTAGCAACTCTCTTCCTCAATATCCGTCACAATGATATCTGTCTGGTACAAGAATTGTAGTTGATGTTAACCAATATAGCTAAAGTCTAAAGAGATTGACAGAGTGTTTGATGAGGATTAAAATTAAATTTTTAGTAGATTGTGATAAAAAAAATTTGAAATGTGTGGTTGAAAAATTGTGGAACCTATAAAAGATGTGGTTAATATTGATTGTTTGACTTTGATTTGGATTAAAATCAGATTTTAATCCGACATGTTGATTTTAATTCGACCCAAACATGCCCTAATTAGAATCATGAAAAACGGTTCTTTACGTATGCAATATGATAAGTAAACATTTATTTATGTATTTATTACTTTGAAATATTTGGAGCTCTATAGTCTATACTTCTGCAAGTAGTGGAGTTTAAGAGTATCGAGTTTAGGGAGGCAAAAAGAAAAAAGTTCATAGAATTAGTAAAATGTCAAACTATGTAAATAGTACTAAAAGTCGTAGACTAAAAAATTCAATGTTCGACGATGTATTTTTTATAGATATTAAAAGTAAAGATTAATTATGCAATTTTTGCCAAAAAAAAAAAAAGAGGGAAATTAATTATGAGAATCGAAGGTACATTCTCTGCGACCACAAAATAATTTTTTTAATATATATATATATTGAAAAATTCTAGAATTTTTTTTAATGTTGCTAGAGAGATCGTTCCTCACCCCATATCTTCGCCTCTCTTCAACTCGAATAATTTTCACCGTCCACTTGTTTCTAATTTTATAATATCTTTCTATAAAGTTAAAGGCCAAGATGGAGACATAAATAGAGTAGGTACTCCATGTGCCAACCTTTTTAGCATAGGCCCAATTCTAAAAGCATATCCTTTTCAAGTCACTTGATTGAATGTCCATACTCCCTCTGGACATGCCATAATTACTTGGACATGCTTATTTTCTAGAATAATAGAAAATTAAAAATCCTCCAAGAACAAATAAACAAACACAAAGTTGAAATTCAAAAATATGTTTTGTTTTTAGAGCTTAAAATACGTAAATTCCTAGACGTGTGAACCGTCAAATAGCTTTTAAACATAACACAATATTACTTTACTTAAATGCGTTATTCATTACCACCACACAATATATCGTAGAAATTCTACCAGAGAATATTGTCAAACAGATTTGATCTCATGTTCACAATGGACAAGATAAAAACTTTTCATGCTGACGTAATGGAGACAATCGTGTGGGGATCAACTAGACCATAAAGTTATAATAAGTTGACAATAAAATTATGTTACCAAATTGACTAATGTCATTGAGTTTGGAGGGAAGGTGGAGTGTCAGTGTGTGTTTGAATCACATTATTTTGAAACAATATATTCTGGAATAGCAAATTGATGGAAAATGTATAGTTGAAAAAGAAGAAAAAATTATTGACGTGATGGAAAATATTATTTTATTGAATAATGTGTAGTTGAAAATGAATAAAAGAATGAAAATGAAAATTTTAATATGTACCAAACATGGGCTAAAATGGTAATTAGCACATAATGTCCATACATTTCATTATTATTGCGGAAAATCCATCCCTTTAATTACACAAAAAATGTATAGTTGAAAAAGAAGAAAAAATTATTGACGTGATGGAAAATATTATTTTATTGAATAATGTGTAGTTGAAAATGAATAAAAGAATGAAAATGAAAATTTTAATGTGTACAAAACAGATGCTCAAACTAAGAAAATTATACTATTGTTACAGTAAAAATAAGTTGCAAATTCACTACTAAAATAACAAGATATTTATTCCATTCAAAGACTCAACTTTAAATCTTGTGAGATGCACGTGATAATTTAACATATTTTTTAGACATAACCCACAATTTTTTAGTACCAAAATGCTATAAATATTGAAATTTGAAGGCCATTATTGCCCATTTTCAAAATTGAAATGGAAATTTTCACTAGTCAATATAATTCAAGTTGAACCACAAGAAATGTAGACAAAGCTACTCGATGTTCCATTTGTTTGAAAACCCCAAGTGAAATTACATAATTTCATATATTAAGGATGTAACATAAAAGAAACCTCAAATTTCAAATTGTCTTGTTAGACAGTGCTAAGTTTGGCGGTGATCCCTACCTGAACGATAACATATAATAAAGTACAAGAGGAAGGTAAATAAGTAGCTTTAGCTCTAAATTTACATCAAGAGACGAGATGAAGAAAAAGTAATACAATGGTATCCATACTTAGAAAAATAAGGAAATATTTCGTACGCAATATTGCACACGACATACTAGATTTTAAAAACAAGTTGTTCATTACAAATATTAAAGATTGTATTAATTGAACAATTGCAAAAGATAGGAGGAATTCGTGGTAGAAAGTGAAATAAAAATAAAAAAGGGCAAATTATATGCAAAAGAAGAAAGAAATGTATAAATTGGAGAGTGTCTCCAACAACTATGGTTTTATATGAAATCAACTCAGTATTTCCTTAAAAATCAAACACAAGAAGAAATATTCCTCAGTATTTTCTACACAAGAATCGAAGATCAAATAGAGCTTAGAGATTCAAACTGAGAAAGTGAATCCCCTTAAGATGACAAAGCTAATCCTAAAATTCAAAAGATAGGCTATTCAAACATTTTGCTTGTAATTTAATAGTAAAAGTGCAGTGAAAGATAACAACATTACATTTGCAATTAAGCCTACATACCAGATCAAAAACTAGACAGATGGCAAAGAGAGACAAATACCAAAGTCTAAAAACTCAAAAAAAGTGGGGAGATGAACAAATGACACACACCTGAAAACTTATGAGCCAAAGTTGAAGCCACCAGAAGGAATGCTTGGCTGACTATTTCCAAAGTTGAAACTCTGGCGATTCCCGTCTACGCCATCTGCAACATTTTGCTCCTCATCTTCCTCAGCCCAGTATTTTTCTAATATCTTCACGACCTTCTCATATATTTCATTGTTGTCATGAGTCTGGAGAGTTTCTATTTTGTCCAGTCCTTCACAATCGTCAACCATTTGTGCATATATATTGATTCCGCCATTCAAGCCATTTTCTTTATCTGTCTCGCCCACCTTCAAGATGTTTTCAAGCCCCTCCAGGCACACAGTGACAATCCTCGGGTCTGGACAACTTAGGAGATCACATAGTGGCTTAATGCAACCTTGGTTTGCCAAGAACCTGAAAGGGTAAACGATGTCTGAAATCAAATTTTGAACAAAATCCATTATTTTACTAAATAGCTGGGTCATAACTTCATAATTAGGGTAAAAAACAAAATCATTTTGAGGGCTTTCAAATTAAATTGCTGTTGCGTTTATATATTTGGAGAAGCAAACAAGAGATCAAAGAAGAATCAGTCAATTGCAATTTTTCACCTCTGGCGAAAATTTGAGCAAGGAAAGAGTGGTTTTAAGGAACTGGATCAGTAATATATGGAGATGAGGCTAGTAGAAGCGTGTGGTGTTGGTAACACGTCAGCTGCACGTGAGGCAGGTGTTGGGTGGTGGCACATGAACNGAAAATTTGAGCAAGGAAAGAGTGGTTTTAAGGAACTGGATCAGTAATATATGGAGATGAGGCTAGTAGAAGCGTGTGGTGTTGGTAACACGTCAGCTGCACGTGAGGCAGGTGTTGGGTGGTGGCACATGAACATGATAATTTCAGTCTTTAAAATCAGAGGCTGACAGGAGAGTAGAGGGGCTCGGGAACACGTGACGAGAGAGAGAGAGAGAGAGAGAGAGAGAGAGAGAGAGAGCTTTATAATCAAGAAAGTAGATGTCAATGGCTCACTATGAATAATTAAAAACGAGAAGACATAGACCACCACCACCCCCGGGGCATGGCACCCAAAATAAACAGAAGAAAAAAAGAAAAATAATTCCAGTCATCATCACACTAGTATCACAAACAGATGCCTAAATCCAAAATACTATACATATAAAGTACAGTGGACAAACAGACAATGCAGAAATAACAAGGAAATAATTAACACTGTCAAATGAATGAAGTAAATACTGACATAAGCTCAGAACAATTTCAGAAGTTCTCCCTTCATTCAACAGCCAGAGTTTGATACACATCGTATCTCAGGGAAATGGGGAAATG
>CAIGRO010004861.1:0-17520 GCA_903798355.1 Fraxinus baroniana
TCCAGAAATCCAGATTCTCGTGCTTAAAAAAGGGCATTTGAATTTGAAATCTGCACATTTATGGAAGCCATAATGAATAGCACGATCTATGAGAAACTAAATTTCAGTTATAAAAGATAAATGAGAGATTAAAATCGGATTAAAATTGAAAAACTACCCGTTATTGTTGACTTTTATTAGACGAGTGAGACTCAATAACGACCATATTTTCAATTTTAATCCAATTTTGAACTGTACCAAACAAGCTCTAAGGTTGAGGATGTTTGCTGCAATTTAGCCATGCCTTGTTATTATATGCTGCGTTCGATTTTGCTAAAAAATAATATTTTAGCAGATTTTAATAAAAGTAATGAAATGCGTGTTTGAAATGCTATGAATTCCGTAATGTAGTTAAAATAATTTGTTGATTTAATTAATTTATTTTTTTAGTTTTTTAACTAAATCAAACTCTTGCTCTACTTTTAAAATCCAATTTATGAAGTTTGGTTGCAACGGATGAACTTGTACTTTTAACAAGGGGCAACTTCCAAATTGATATTTGCCCCTCCAAAAAGTGACAATTTTAAGAAAGTAATAGATTTTTTTTTATTTTTTTATTTTTATTATTATTATTATTATTTTTTTGCGATAAACACTAAAAAAATGACAAAAAATTTAAAGGGTGACAAACACTCAAAAAAATAACAAAAATTCAAAAAAGTGGTGAAACGCCAATTAAAACATCAAAATCAATTCAATAAAGTGACTAAACTTTTCATTTAAATCCCTTTTTATCATGTGCATAGAATATAACGTGATTTTCCCTTTAAACCAACATTGTTGAGGGATTATTAAATCTCAATCCTACAAAAAGAAAAAAAAAAGATAGCGCTAAAATAAATGTCAACAACAAATACATACTTTAGGAAAGTCTATAACATACACATTTATAACATATTATGATAACTGAAAACATGTTTGTAACATACAACAATCAACAATTTGGATAACTTAAAAAAGTTACAAACTTTAAAAAAAAGTGATAGACTAAAAAAAGTGATTTAAAACCAAGTAAAGTGACACAAAAAAGTTGTAGTATACTGGTTTGTATGAGAAACAAAATGTTTTTTTACTTTATTCCTTTTTTAGTGAGAGAAAAGTCTGCTTTCATTTAAAATCCTCTCATGCCAATTCCATCACCTCCCTCTTGAAATGTCAACGTCCAAAGCATGAATGTCAACTCATATTTGCCCAAGATCCTCTCTATCTAGAGGGTTAACTTAAAAATGTCATAAACTTACAAAAACAAGTGACATAAAATCAAAAAAAAAAAATGACAAAATTAAAAAAGTAATATAAACTTAGTGGAAAGCAGCAACCCTACATAACATCATATGATGATGAAAATAATTGAAACTGAACAAAAAATCAAACTGAGAATATGATGATGAAAATGAGTAATTCAGTTAATTTTGAAATATAGCATAATAACATGACAAATTGAAGAGGGGAAATAGCAAATTCACTTAATTTTTCCTCTTTCTCAACTTTTTATCTCTTGTTTGATTTAATTTTCTTAAACTAGAAAGGTCAATATGCTAGTACTTGGGATAAGCTCGACTTGTTACTTTCAATGTAATTAAGGTATTTTGCAACACACACACACACACACACACACAATTGCATATATTGGAATCTCCAAAATTAAGAATAAAGGTTGTACTCTGTGGCCATCATACAATCACATGACTTGCTAGATCATTGGACAACTATATCATACCCGCTCCGCGATGTTCGAACACCACAGCCTCCAGACTCACCTAATCTCGTGTTGCCTCCTACCTTTCCCCATGCTCTCTCTAATCTCAACAATCTCATAAACCCAAAATCCTATTTGAACTCTTCAATAAAATCCCCCATTTTTCCTTAACCACAAAATAATGCTTTTGAATTATTCGACTCTTTGGTTCTTGTAGTGCTTGAGCAGTTTTTATACATACTTCATTTTACACAAAACAAATGTTAAGGAACAGAACCAGAAAAGTCACATACAAAATATCATAACCAGAAAAATATCAAGACCAAAAAAGAACAAAAAAATAAAACGTATACACATGAGCGAAAACTTAAGAAATTATTGCTACCTTAGGTTTATAAAGTTTCTTCTTCTTTGAAGATGAACTTCATCAATATTTCTTTTCTTCTTCAACCCACTTTCTCCTGCCATTGCAAAAATAGGTGTCAGAGTTAGGTATTGAAGTCGGCGTCGGAGTGAATAAGTTAGATTCTGAAATGTTTGCGAGATTGTCCTTCGTGTTTTCCTTACCGAGTGCTGTGGTCCGACTGCTCTGGTCAGTGGTTGCTATGTGCAAATAGAGGTCGGGGATTTCTTCCATGTTGTACTTAAGGCGTGAGAATCAGTTGGTGGCTTAGAAAAGTAGAAAGATAATTAATGTAAGTTCAACAGTTCAGGGTTTCAAGAAGACAAACATTTCTCACCTTAGAGGTATTTATAGGCACATGTTGCTACGCGTGCGTTTGATGGTTGCTGGTGCCACATGTCCCACGTAAGCCTCTCCACTTCCCCCACGTTCTTGTAGAATGACCCTCACTCCTCAAGTGGTTGGTTATACTCACGTTTACCGTTGGACGGTTCCTGTCTAGCACATTGTCATTTATGTGATTGAGTGTGGCGTCGGACCCATAGTAGTAGAGGGTTTCATGGGGGTAGACGACCTCATCTTATAGTGATAGACGGCCTAATGAGGGTTGACAACTCATGTTGGTAGACGCCTCATGGGGTAGACGACCTCATGGTGGTAGACACCTCATAGGATAGACGCCTAATGTTTGTAGACGCCTCATGGAGGTAGACGGTTGCATGGGAGTAGACGCCTCATGGTGGTAGACGTCTTATAGTAGTAGACGGCCTCATGGTGGTAGACGTCTTATAGTAGTAGACGTCTTATGTTGGTAGACGGTCGCATGGTGGTAGACGCCTCATGGGGATCGACGGCCTTATGGTGGTAGACGCTTCATGGGATTGACGACCTCATGGTGGTAGACGCCTTATGAGGATCGACGACCTTATAGGGGTCGACGAACTCAGGGTAAATGCCTGCATGGTGGTAGATGTCTCATGGGGGTAGACGGCCTCATGGTGGTAGACGCCTTATAGTGGCAAACGCTTCATTGGGGTAGACGCCTAATGCTGGTAGACGCCTCAGTCAACAGCCTCATAAGGGTAGACGACATCATGGAGGTAGACGGTCTTATTGTGGTACTCTGCATGAAGTGGATATCAAGTAGTTCTCATCCTACTGATCATCTTAAATAATTATTAATGTCATCATGTATCAAAATGAGACTCCGATTTTTGAATTTTGATCGGAACATGTTAAGGTTTTGACAATTTAGGGTTTTTAAGGTTGGTGTTTAGATCTCCACGAAAAGAGAGAAGAAGATTGAAGTTGAATGAAGATGGAGGAATACGGAGACAAAATCGACCGAAAATGTCGGAAACAAACCTCTACATGTGGAAAGCGTTTTCTCGTAAATGAAGAAATGACCTCTAAATGTCAAGAGCGTTTCTCCCGAGAATGGTTTCCATCAGGTTAGTTCAGAGTGTTGAAGTTTTAGTTAATAATTAGGACGTAAATATTATTGCATTAAAATATTTAATTAGTCTAAAAGGTATAATTCAGAATACTTATTTTTATAGGATACACTGCCTAATTTATGTCATTGTATCCCGTTTAAAACCCTTGAACATTTCACAATTTCAATAGTGTGGTAAAAAATCAGAAAAAAAAAAAAGGTGTAATAAAATCACTAAGCTCATATGAGAGCTTAATGCCGAATTTGATTACCTTGTTACATTTCTTTCTTGAGTTACTTTGACTCTAATACATTACAATCAAAATACATATTAACAATTTTTGCTAAATTCCTCGTAATATAGAGTATCACTATAAGCAATTAAATAATATAAAAAATAGGAAAAACCATTCCTTCATGTTGAAACAAGCGCTAGCAAAAATGTATTTCATTGCATTCCCGCTTATTGTTGGCCTGGCTATTTGTCTTTCTTCCCCCAATAACAGTATGTTTCAAAAAAAGTTCATGGAATGTCACATGCTTTATCATATTTTTTTCTATTTCAGCTACTGACCTCAGTTGCCAGGATATGAAATCAAGCTATTAGTGAAGGATTAGGTTATATACAAATTTTCAGCTTCTATAAACATCTCCCCCAACAAACCAAAGAGCAGTAACTTCATTACCAACGGGAATTGCATGCAACCTTCATATTAAATCCTGGAAAACCAAAAAAATGTCAAATAACAGTTAATGAAAAAAGACTTAAATGATGACTCGCACCTTGTTTCATTCAGCACTTCGGCGCTGCTGCCGATCACCTCATGTTAAATGCTATTTCTCTCTGTTGTGTATGCTGCAGTATATAATACACGAGTATAGCTAATGTAGACAGGGCGGACCAAACACTTGAGACCTGGTGAGATTCTGACATTCTTCTTTGTGGACCCAATGTATATAAAATCAGATGCTTCCAAGAGCTGGATGAAACATAAAAATGGCACCATTGCAGCACCAACTAATATTTTATCAAGGCCGGTAGTGAAGCATAGAGTTCGGCTAAGCACTGGAAGATCCACTTGAGCAACTGTTCTCTCGGTAGCTCCAACAGTAGTTCAGCCTAAAACACACACACACACAATAATACATGTAAAATATCTTTGAAGCAAATTACACAACTATGAGACTAGAGGGAACAAGTTCATAAGAAATGGTAAGTAAGATCGTGAATTCCATAATAAGATCTAGGCAAAAAAATTTTTTGTCACCAACTGGAACTGTCCACGGCCTCTCTATTACATTATCAGATAGTATAAGCCTCAATAATCAGATTAAAAGAGCAAGTTGAATACTTTATGACATGATCTTAAAGAAAGAATGTAGAATATCCTGGAGGAAACCTACCAGAAATGTTTATCATACCTTGATTAAGCCATCCTCAAAAACAAGAGAATTTCGATGCATGTTAGAAGCCATTGAATCTGTTATTAGCCTGAAAACCTTTTTACTCATCCTTGTTTCCATGCCAACCATCTTACCTGAAGCATATATTCTAGTAATCCCTAAATCTGCTGCCATTCTCCTGACATACAGCTTCTTCAACAGAATTTCCATAGAGTAAGGCTCCTTTCCATGTTGGCAACGCAGGTTTTCTGTAAACTGAATTAAACTCCATATGTCTTTTTCAGCAGCTTTCTCAGCTTCATCAATTATTTCCAAGGGATTCTCCAAATAATTTATGTACTCAGAGGGGAGATGTGGGTTTATATTCATATCAAGCTAGCATAACAAAATGAAAAGAAGAAAGAATTAACTGATAGCTTAATTTGCACTTCATGTTAAGATAATCCAAATGATTGATTAATCTTTAAACCTTTCAAAATTCTCAAAATTAGAATACTGTAACAAAAGTAATGAGAATAACAACCAATAAATTCAAGTTATTGGCAACATGATTCTAAAAACGAATTTTCTATTGTGGAAGAGAGGTATAGAGTAAAAACTAGAATCCAATAAACTGAATCAGTGGTACATTCTGGATGATTGCACTAACCAAATCAAAGAAATCATCCACTTGCATGTTTAAATTTCTAAATTTTGACTGCAAAAGTGTGAATCGTGCATTAAAAGACTACTAGACTTATTTGGACATGACGATATTTAAGCAGCACATTTCAAGGTTCTGCTTTTCCCTTTCCTGCTCCAACTTACAACCAAGGTAAACAATCATTCAATCCAGAATCTGACCATAAGTCACAGAATTTGCATAGGATGGTCTGCACACCAACACTAAAATTGCACTTCTAAGAATTTCAAAAAAGTTCTCCATCAAATTTGCTTATTTCCTTTTTTGTAGTTGTGAAATTCATGTTTCAGGACTCAGTGTACACAAGAACACACTTCTTCAAGTGGCAAATGCTCAAAATTCAAAATCTAGTCACCCTACCTCTAACCAAATAGAATACAAGCAGGCTTCTCAACTTCTTGAAATTCTATTAACACAACTTTGTAGACATCTTCTCGTGTATATGCATATATATAAATCTTATGAAAGATGTACTACATTTTTTGTTTGCTCTCTGGTCTAAGCACTTGCACATCTAGAACTGGTGACTCATGTTTCCTAATTAATTTCCAGTCTCCTTCAGACTTCAATCCTTACTTGGACCGAGCAATCACACTTTTTAATTTTGAAGAAACGAGTATTTCTATTGAAAATAAATTGTAATTACAAGAGACCTACTACAACCTATTTATATTACACGAGGTGGCTATGGAAAGGAAAATAAATCTACTAACTAAGGAAAGAAAATCACAAATTTCCAATTAACTAAAAAAAATAACTTTAATTGATACGGTTTCCTACACTCCCCTTCAAGTTGAACTGTAGATGTTGATCATGTTCAACTTGCAGTTGAGGTCATTGAAGATTTGTCGAGGTAAACATTTTGTGAAAATATCCGCAGTTTGTTCCTTTGTAGGGATATATGTCATGCAAATAATTCCATCGTCCACTTTCTTTTTAATGAAGTGTTTGTCCACTTCCACATGTTTGGTCTTGTCATGTTGTACTGGATTGAGAGAAATTTTGATGGCTGCTTGTTATCGCAATAAAGTTTGATTGGATGTTTCATGTCCACTTTCACTTCTTCTAAAAGCTTCTTTATCCATAATCATTCACATATCCCTTGTGCAACTGCTCTAAATTCAACCTCAGCACTATTTCTTGCTTCTACATTATGTTTTTTACTTCTCCAAGTTACCAAGTTTCCCAAAACAAAGATACAGTAGCCGGTTGTGGATCTTCTATCTTCAATTAATCTAGCCCAGTCTGCATCAGTGAATACTTCAACTTTCTTTCATTTATTCTTTTCGGAGAATAACCTTTTCCTTGACGTGCCTTTCAAATATCTTAAGATTTTATATACAGCTTCACGGTGACCCTCTTTGGGTGTATGCATATGTTGACTTACACAATGCTTACTGTGAAGGCAATGTCAGGTCTAGTATGTGAGAAATAGATTAGCTTACCAACTAATCTTTGATATCTGTCCATTTCCACTGGTTTTTGTGCATCCTTTATTTTTGCTGTCTCAAGAGGAGTATCGCTTGGTTTGCATCTCAGCATGCCAGTTTCAGTCAAAAGGTCAATGATGAATTTTTCATTGTGAGACACTGATACCTTTCTTTGATCTTGCAATCTCCATTCCAAAAAAAGACCACATTTGTCCTAGGTCTTTTATCTCAAATTCGGTGGCCAAACACTTTTTTAATCTTTCCATCTCTACTAGGTTGTCCCCTGTTAGAATTATGTCATCGACATAGACAATTAAGATTGTCTTTGCACCATCTCTAGAGTGTTGGAAGAACATAGTATGATCAGACTGCCCTTGCTTGTATCCTTGAGTTTTCAAAACCTTTGCAAATCGACCAAACCACGCTTTAGGTGACTGCTTGAGACCATATAGAGATTTCTTAAGTTTGCACACTTGATTTTCGTCATTACCTTTGTTGAAGCCAGGTGGTATTGTCATGTAGACTTTTTCTTCCAGTTCCTCATTCAAAAATGCATTTTTAATGTCTAGTTGTTGGAGGGGCCAGTCAAGATTCACTGCTAAGAAAATGAGAACTCGAACTATATTTAAAAGCCACCGGTGCAAATATCTCTGTGTAGTCGATGCCATATGTTTGAGTATACCCTTTGACAACTAGACGAGCTCTGTAGCATTCTATTTCTCCATTGGCCTTATACTTCAAAATGAAGACCCATTTGCATCCTACTTGTTTCTTTCCCTTTGGTAGTCTTACTACTTCCCCAAGTCCCATTTTTCTTTAACGCCTTCATTTCCTCCATTACTGTCTCTCTCCATGTTGGTAATTACAGGGCCTCCTGAATATTTCTTGGAATGTCTATTATCAAGATTAGCTGTAAAAGCATTAAATCTTGCAGACAGAGTATTACAAGACATAAATTTTGAGATAGAATGAAGAGTACATGACCGAGTTTGTTTTCTGAGAGCAAGGGGAAGATCATTATCTGGAGATGTGATTTTGTTGAGGTCCTCATCAGGTCCTACCACCAGTTCCGACTCTTTTGGTGCCTCAAATGTGAGAGTTTCTTTATTTTTTTATTTAGACTTCCTTGAGTAAACTAGAATCTCCTTGTCGCTTTGTTTTCCGACATCTCTCCTTGAAGTCAAGTTTTCTTCTGTGTATGACATAGTAGAAGGCCAGGTGATAGATTCTGGATATGGATAAGGTGGGGATTAACATCTAAATATTCTTGTTTCGGTTCTAAGAACCGATCTTTACTTAGATTCTCTACCTGAAGAGAAGGTTTTTTGGAAGTAAGGTGTTTTTTTCGAAAAAAAGTGACATCAAGGCCAGCAAAGAGTTTGTTGGTGGATGGATCATAACATTTATAGTCTTTTTGAGTTGGTGAGTACCCAATGAATACACACTTGATTGCACGTGGTTCAAGTTTGTTCCAATGATGAGAGTGTACATGTACAAAGGTAGAACTACCAAATACTTTTAGAGGTAGGTTTGAGTTAAGACGAGAAGTCGGAAAATGTTTGTGGAATCGCGTATAGGTAAGTCTAACGAGAAAGTACAGCTAGGCATGTGATTGATGAGGTATGTAGATGTCAGAATTGCACCTCCCCAATTTTTTTTTTTTTATGTTTGCAGTAAACATTAAGACACAAGCAACTTCAAGAAAATGTCTCTTTTTGCGTTCAGAAATCCCATTTTGTTGGGGAGTGTTGACACGAGAACTTTGGTGGACTATACCATATTTTGTTAGGTAGTCTTGCAAAGTGTTATTGAAATATTCAGTGACATTATCAGTTTGCAAAATTTTAAGTTGTGTTCGAAATTGGTTTTGAATTATAGAGTGAAAGTTTATAAATACAGTTCGAACTTTGATTTTTTCCTTTAGCATATACCCAACAAACTCGGGTGTGAACGTCAATGAATGTGACAAACCATTTTGTGTGAGTACGATTAAGATTATGAGAAGGTCCCCATAAAGCACTGTGAATCTGGCGAATGGTGTAGATAGTTTGTACGTGGACTTAGGAAAGGATGCACCCTGATGTTTTGCAAATTCACAACTTTCACATTGGAAATCAATTGCAGTTTTATTGAAGAAATGTGGAGAAACCTGTTTCAAGTATGGAAAAATAGGATGACCCCATTCTATTATGCCATAACAAAAGTTCACTATCTCTAGAAACAAATGCAGAATTGGAGTTATCAAGTCGACGAGTTTACTCACATCAACTTCATCGAAGTAATACAGTCTCCCACATTCTTTAGCACTGACAATCGTCTTCCCCCGATGAAAGGTCATGAAAGACATAATGAGATGGAAAGAAATTAACAGAGCAATTGGACTTTTGGTTAGTTGACTAATAGATAGCAAGTTACACGACAAATTTGGGACGTGAAGGACATTATCAAGTGTTATAGACTCAAAAATTTGAATACTCTCTTTTCTTGCGATTGAAGAGAGTGAACCATCTGCAATTCTCACCTTAACATCTCTAACACAAGTTGAGTATGACGAGAATAATTAGTATGAATCCGTCATGTGATCGGATGCACCCGAGTCAACAATCCAAGAGGTTTTAAATTTTGACGTGCTCAAGGTTTGGAAAAAATTACCTTTATGAGCTAGGGAACTGGAAGGACTTTTGGTAGAGGACTGACCAGATGTTTGAAGGCAAGAGAATAATTGATAGAGTTGCTCCGTTTGTTAAGAAATTGAATGCACCACTCGAACCAGAATTTACTGTCTCAGCTTGGTATCCCCGGCTTTGAGTATTTTGTCTTGGTTTCAAGTCAGTGGGTTTTCCATGAATTTTCGAACACGTATCCTCTGTGTCCTGGCCTGCGGCAATGTTCACACCATGATCGTCCTTGTTTTTTAGTTGACCCGTTTGTAGACCCTTTTAAAGGAAAGCCCAATGCACCATCACCATTTGAATTTTGAAAAACAGGTTTCAGGCCCACTGTTGATTTTATGCCACCGGTACCAAGCCCAATATATCTTTTGAAAGCCGGTCCACTAATTTTTGCATTGAGGGCCGACATCTTTCCAACTCCAGAAAGTCCGGTCACTCCAACTCTAGAAGATGCAGTTGTCTCATTCATCATTACCAGTCGCTGCGCTTCTTCCCCAGCAAACCTCTGCAAAAAGCTCTCGAGTCGGCGACAGTGGTCATCGACTCAAAATTCGGCCTCTTATATCGTCTAATTCACGGTTCAATCCCACGAGAAACTCATATACTCTTTTATTCTCCTTTTTGTACAATGAACAATCTTCCGAGCACTTCCATTCTTCCTCGACACTCAGATCGAGTTCTTGCCAAAGATTCACGATTTCCATGTAATAGGCAATCACGTCTCTGGGTCCTTGTTGGGTTTGTCACAATCGAGCCTTAATTTCAAATATATGCGATGAATCTTCAGAATAAGAATAGGTATCCTTCACTGAGTCCCAGACGTCCTTTGCAGCCGGGAGGAATAGGTATGTCTTCCCAATTGCTAGTTTCATAGAATTTACCAACCAGGCAGTCACCATCGAGTTTTCAGACTTCCACTTCTGCAATAAGGTGGCATCCGTTGGTCGTTTGGTCTCTCCGGTAAGANCGTCCTTTGCAGTCGGGAGGAATAGATATATCTTCCCAATCGTCGGTTTCATGGAACTCACCAACCAGTCACCATTGAATTTTCGAACTTCCACTTCTGTAATATGGCAACATTCGTTGGCCTCTGTTTCGCCGGTAAGATAGCACAACTTCCATTTTCCGTCAATTACTAGTTTTATGGATTGAGCCCATTCACTGTAATTCCTTCCATTCAACTTTTCCACCACGAGTTGGAAGGAAGAGTTTTCAATTCCATGAGAACCAATTAAATGATTGACCTCCGTTTCGAAACTGGATGTTTCGAAGGTCGTTGACTCCCTACTGTTGGCGAGGAAATCTACCATTATTTTGCTAGGTTAGATGCCTAGCTCTGATACCATGAAGAAACAAGTATTTCTATTGAAAATAAATTGAAATTACAAGAGACCTAATTGATACGGTTTCCTACGGTCTGAAGATTGCAAGGTCTTTTCCCCAATCAAATAGAGAATTGGTTGGTTCCAATCTGAAGGATATATTACATATTTTCAATAAACCCACTAGCAGAATTTGATACCTAATACACAAAAATTCAAGAAACTGAAAACAATCAATATGTATCCAACAAAACTGAAGATTTTGGTTGCACATTACTTAAGCAAGTTGTTAATTTGAAGACAAAAAGAATAATTTCTTGCACGAAATCTATTTTAAGAGTAAGCAATACCTGCACTGACTGGTAAGGAACTGAAACTACACGATGTTCGTCAACCTAGAAAACAATTAAAACAGTTTTGAGACTTGATTAGAAATTAGAGCAATTTGGGAAGTTTGATAATAAAGGATAAAATCGGCACTATTTCCAAATAAATTAACAAAGAGTCTGGAAAGAATTTTTTCAATTCACAAAGCGAGCAAGCTCTAAACTAATTAGTCATGCAGCACCGAACAGTCTAGACAAGACCTAAATGAAATGAAGATCATGAAATTTGCATACCTTTGACAGACTCTCAAAAAGCATTTCGAAGAAAAGATCAATGCCAACATTTCCAACATCCCCTGTTTGTTGCTCGCCAAAGATATTACCAAAGCCTCTAATGGCCATATCTCTTTCTGCAAGTTGAAAACCTTGTCCAAGATCACGACATTCTTCAAGAGCTGCAAGCCTCTCCTGACGTGCAAAGACATGAACACTATTTTTAACCATATATAGGGGATGAAATGATGATCTGTTACATATAAGTACATTTAGCAAATGAAAGTCATTGCTTTCAAGACAAATTGAATGCTGAATGTGATAGTTATTATAATCTAGTTAGCAAAATAAGATCAAAATCAAAATTTGTTTATCTCTGTGCTATTGGTCTGAGGGAAAATGGAAAAGAAAGGATGAACTTACTCGAGCCTGGTCAGAAAGCAGTGACTTATCCGGATAGAATAAGTGTGCATGAGCCTCCTTATCTGCCCGACCCACTCTACCACGCAACTATAGACAAACAAACAGATGCATGTCAAAAGATACAAAATAGTAAGAAAGACTGGAGTTAGTAAACACGAATAACTCAACATATATTAAAAATACCACAGCTAATAAGACGCTTAAACAAGTAAAATCCATATAAGCAGCCATGACTGAGTACTTGAATAGCTTGTTCCAGCTCATGGTTAGCTCGTACAATTATTAAGAGTTAAAAGTGAAGTAGTGTAAGCAATGAGAGAAATTTCAAGTCCATACACCCAACAATCTTTTACTGCAAGGGAAAGAGCCATGACTAAAAAAGTTCTCATAAATAATGTCACAAAAATAAGAAGAAAGAATAATTGACAGTAAATTTAGTACGGATCCAGCATGTCACCAATGAAGACAAAAACACGGCAATCATGTACAAAAACTGAAAAGTAGTGGTAAGCAAGTGAAGTATCATATCTCCCATTCCTTTTCAACAATTCAGAAATGGAGTAGAACCTGATACAACTGTGCAAGGCCAAATTGCTGAACATCTTGAATTATGATAGTGTTAGCATTTTGAATATCAAGCCCGCTTTCAACTATGTTTGTGCATATCAAAATCTTAATATTCCCTTGTGCGAATTGTTCCATGGTTTCCTCAAGCTGCTTTGAGTATTGCTGCCAAAAAGATAAGTTGTCATTCATTATCAACAAATCAAAACAACTGGACTTGTGCAGCAATAGGCTATGTTAAAGCTATTGAAACACATAATCATGGTAACATCCTTTAGCTAGTGAGAAAACTACCCAAAACATCTATATAAATTCCGAACCAATTATAAGTTAAAAATACCAAAATTATGGATTTTGTAACTTACACTATCTGATTTCTGCTCTTGTGCATGGCTTAAGTATCTACTAACTCTTCAAGTGATACATAATTACATGAGAAATCAAACGTGCAATTTGTAGTGTCCTGAATATATGGCAACAATACCTAAAGCAAATATCTGTCATTCTAAACCTGTTGTACCCTGCAATCGCCTTCTGACTCCAGTGCATAAGCATAGTTTCTGAAGACTTGGAAATTTAATTATCTATTAATTAACTTCGAAAACAAGAACTTCTGATTACCAACCTTGTAAACCTTTTTTTTTTCTGGAAATGTTATTGGTTTGTTGTTCAATAAGTAAACCGGTTAATGCAAGAAGGAAAGGAAGTCTTAGTCCAGGAGAACATATTCAAGTAGACCTTTGCTAAAGCATACACCTTTTTCCAACTATGGAATATAGTTTTGACATATCTAGTTCAAGGAACAAAGCTGCTACCAGAAATTGGAAATTTGGAACATAATAAATAATACTACAAGTACTTGCATCTCTTACATAAGTAAGCAAATTGTACAATGCTTTAACTGTATTTGAAAGATGATGAACTGTCCAACATAAGGTGACTGCACTGTTTTCCATAATATGAAGTTTCAAGTATTCAGTGTATTATATAAATAGGCTAATATAAATGTAATATAACATAAAAAAGTTACCTTTCCATGAGCTATTGCTATTTCAACGTGTGGAAATGATTGTTCCAGAAATTCCATGACCTCTTCAAGCCCTGTGAATGGCAATGAAATATTTCCTTATAATCCAGCCTATGAAAATCATTTATAAAATACGAGTTTTGATCATATGTGAAAAGGTAAAAAATATCAGGTTACCTTTAATACGAGGCAAAACATAAAAAACCTGGCCACCACGGTCCAGCTCGTACTTTATCGCTGATATCACTTTTTCTTTGGAATATGATGAAAGATGTGTTCTTATTGGTACCCTCTCTGGAGGTGGTGTTGATATTAAACTTCAAGTAAAAAAATAAAATGTGTAAGACTGAGAGAAGTACATTACAAAAAAATTTAGGACAAACAGTTATCATCCAAAATAAAGTCCTAAAAAAGGCATGTATAAGAATGCAAAACCAATTTTAAATGCCAAAGGGATGAGACAGTGAGAGAGATTTATTAAATATCTGCCCATGTTTACCCAGTGATCTCTCAGTTACATGATTTAGCCAGATAATACAATAGTTGAAATGAAACATTGTCTGAATGACTGAACAGACCAAGGATTAAAATATAAACCACCTGGCATCACGGAACCCAGTCAGTGCTAAATAAAGGGTTCTTGGAATAGGTGTCGCTGAAAGTGTGAGGACGTCAACTGAAGTTTTGAATGATGCAATTTTTTCCTTTTGTTTTACGCCAAACCTCTGTAAAAAAAGGTATTTAACAAGTCAAAACCATCCTAAGTTGTGCAGCATGTCAAAATTTTACCCTCCAACTTACATACTATGCACCATTGACTTTACTGTTCAGACAGTTGGCACTTAATATAGAATATATAAATGACTAGAAAAACAATAAATTTAGTACAACTAATACCATTTGGAAAAAATTTCTTGTTTTAGTAAACTAATAAATGGAAAATATAGCTTTCGGAAAGGACTACTACGGAAATTCTATGTGATATAAATGTCAGGATGATGGAAGTTCATCAAAATAATGTTGGATTACTCAAGGGAAAAACATAGAGGAGAGGAGTCAAAATTGTATTCTATGGTCACTTCAATGAACTTTCCTTCTAGAGCATCTGGTAGTGACCATAGTAACAAAAGCGTGAACACATCTTATTGGGCCCGTTACATCACTTAACTGGGAGATGGGAAATGACTAAAAGTCTATTCCACGAGAAACAAGACTAAAAGATAGAGTTCGATCTAGACAAGGTTACAGTGGTTTTGAATCTTTTGATTAACTAGGAATTTTTATTTTAATAGTTGTTATTATTAGAAGTTCCCTAACTTAAAATCTCATTTGTATAAAAGGGGATCTAGGTTTTCAACTACTGTTGACTTTGAATATATAAGATTTTCCTCATTGATCGCCTTTCAATTCATTATAATTTAGATAAAGCACCAAATGACTAAAAGTACAGTAGAAGATACGAAAAGGGCAAACCTGTTCCTCATCGACAACAAGAAGGCCAAGATTGTTGTATACAACACGACTGCCAAGTAATGAATGAGTTCCAACAATGATGTTCAAGTGGCCACGTTTAATCATGTGTAGATACTCATCTTTCTCTGACTTGGTCTTCACAATACAATAGGTTAGTTCCCACTCATAACTCAAAAATGGAACTTCAAATAGTATTTCATGCTGCTTTCATGAAGTAAAAAGGTAGCAACATGCCACTTTTCCAAGGTGTTACTTTACCACCTTTGGAACAGTGGGATGTTTTACTTTACACAACAATACAAGTAATCACAGAAAAGGTCTAAATGGTCTAGGAAATTTATGTTTCTAGCCTTGTGGAGGGAGGCGAAAATTTTAATTGAGGAAATCAAAATGCACAAGGCATTTTATTGATGATTCATTATTACCTTTGTCTTGAGGGTAGAAGCAGTGAAAAGATGCCTAAAGTAACATGTAGATTGAAATGTCCTCAAACAATCCCAGACAGAACGATATAATTAGGTGATCTTATCATACCTGAAACCTACTCAGCAGTCCAACCTTGATTCTAGGATATCTTGAGAATCGCTCTGAGATAACATCAAAATGCTGTTTGGCTAAAACTATTGTTGGTGCTAAAACCATGGCTTGCTTACCAGCTGAGACCACACAAAAGATGGCACGTAGCGCAACTTCAGTTTTACCAAAACCAACATCTCCACAGATAAGTCTGTCCATAGGATTTTCTCTCTCCGTCAAGTCCTTCTCCACATCCATGAAAGCCTATAGAGAGAATCTAAATTGTGAAAGACAATAGGAGAATCCCCAAAAGCGAGCTATATGTAAATATTGTCTCAAGCAAAGGCAACAACAAGAGGTAATTGACAAGCACAACTTTGTGATGAAAGCAAGATAGGTCTGACAGTAATAACAAAGACTCTAGAACAATTTGATTTCTTCAGTCTTATCTAACAATAATTGCATGAAATTCTCAATGTAAATGAATATATACTTATCTTTTTCAATTCTTCATTAAATATACAGAAAGATTCTAAGCTCTGCAAATGTTTCAATAATTTGAACAAGTAAAAAAAGACAACCAAACAATTATGCGCTACCTGTTTCTGATCTGGTGTGGGCTGATAAGGAAACTGAGATTCAAATTCAGCCATGGCAGGAGTATTTGGGTAGGGAGGCCTTCTTTGTTTGAGCCTGTGTAGATACAGCTCCATCAGGTCGACAACCATTTTCTGTATTGCAACTTTTCCCTTTATTCTTCTCCTCTCCCATGCACTTGTGTCGTTCAATTTGCTCAAAGTCCTTGGCTTTTTGGTTTCATTTGGACTGGAAAGTGAGAAAATCAAACAGCAGACGAATTGCAACATCAAATTCTTGTTACAGGCAATCAGCTATCCGACTTGCATTGAAAGTACAGAATTCAGAAAAAATTCCGAGCAGGAAAAGGGGAACAAAAAAGGGGCAAAACCTACAGATTATAGCGGTAGAGCATACGGGAGGCCTGTTTGACAGGAAGCTTAGCCATTCCATCAGCGTACTCAATGAACACATACTCAATTGGTTGAGAGGAATCTTTGGGCACATCGAATTTAATGCCAACAAAACGTCCAACGCCTACCTTCTTGTGCACGACATAATCCCCGGAACGGAGCGTGTAAGGATCAACTTTATAACTGAAGGCACCACCGGAAGTCCCCTCAGTCCTGTCGCCCTTGAGCTTCTGGAGGCCCCTCTGCTGCTGCTCTTTGACAAGCTGAATGTACTTATCAGCCTCCTCCGAGTCCATAACCGGCTTGGAGGACGACGAGTCTCGCTTACTGTGGTCTCGGCGAATCCTCTCGTTGAGCAAAGATATGGAGTCCCGCTGCAAATCCGCCGCCGTTCGTGAGGGAATTGAAATTCCATTAAGCTCCCGAACTGTAACAGCTCCTCTTGCTCTTATCCGTATTAAGGATAAGGAAGGACAGCGTTTTCTAGTCCACCATTTAACGTGAACAAGCTTATCCATGTCCTTTCGTGGAGCAGATATAACATCCACGGGGATTGGGAATGGAAATTGGAAGAGAAATGTTTTAGCCGCCGCCATTTTTGAGGTTTATGGGGAAAATTCAAAATATTTTGCTTCTTTATACATTACTACCACTATTACATTACAGGAAGATAAGACGGGCTCAACTTCAAGTAATCTTAGCGTAGGGTTCAACTCAGAATTGTAACGAGGAAATGGCTGCAATTGATCCAATTCAAATTTCAAAATGACCTTTGACTTCTAAATAAGTTAAAAAAAAAAAGAAAAAAAATTAAAAAATAACTTTAGGTAAGTAAAAGTCAAA
>CAIGRO010004917.1:0-10680 GCA_903798355.1 Fraxinus baroniana
CACTTGTGATTGCAAAAACTGTTGTATGGTCAGAGTGAATATATTTGTGGGTTTGATGCAGGGTGAGAGGCTTCGTTCATGGCCTATATAGCATGAACTAGTTGGGAAAATGCAACTAAATCTAAATTATTCAACAACTAAAAATAAATAAATTCGGGGGCAGCCCTTCAACTTTGGACCCCTCTACTTCGACGGGCTGGCTCCGCCCCTAATCTCACCCCCACTCAACATTATATTTAGGTCCGCCCCTAAGCAAGAGGATCCTACTTGTACAAATGGATGAGTAGGTTCAGAATACTTCAAACACACAAAGAAAGCTATATAGAGGAAATGTTTTCTCCAAACTTCAAACACACAAAGAAAGCTATATATAGGAAATGTTTTCTCCAAATACATTAAATATATAGAAACCGAAGAATAAATTTTCCAGAACCATAATAATAATGAAAGGGACAAATCTGAAGAAGAAAAGTTGCCATTAATTAAGTATGAAAAGAACAGCTGATGGTAGAGTGATTACTTTAACTACAAGAAGAGAAGCTACAAAGAGACATTTTACCTAGCACAAAACTTGACATGCATGTTTAGTCTGCAAGGGAATCTCTAAGAACCAAAACTTCACCCTTGTCTTAGCAAACTACCAACTTTGTTCTCTTATTTTCCCCCATCCATTGAGCCACCATGAGTCACACTCTCCTCTAAATGAGGTGGCTGCAGTCACTCTTCTTTCCGCCGAAGAAGCTCTGGATTCGTCTGCACTCGTCTCGTAAAAAAAGTAAATCCTCATTTCCTAGAAGTCTTTACATTTCCTAGTTGATTAATGCTTCCCACTTCGAAGTTCAGACAGATATACTTCAATATTTCCACAAACTCGGATATCATTAGCTTTTCGTTTTTCTTCTCTTTATATCTTCCTCGTGCATTACAAAGAACCTATACTGGTTTCTCTTTTAGCATATGATAATTTAAACTTGCATTCTGTACTTTTCTATCTCTATCGATGCTCAGCTTTGAATTTATGCTCAGCTTCTCTCATACATACTTTCTCAAGGGATCATTTACAAAGTAAACTCACTGCATTTCCTATATTGGTTTCTCAGGTAGAGGGATATACATTTTGTACGAGGATATCAAGAACTGTCCCTATGAAGATGTGCATGTTCTTTGGTCCATATTAGTGGAATCACATCCACCAGCTTTGCCACCACCAAAATGACGTTCTGACGTACTGTACAGAGCAGGGAGATTACACGCATGTACATAAGACGGAAAAAAATTTACCTATTTAGGTTTTGCTATTTTCTTTTCACCTTATGGTTTTCAATCTCTTTCGAGTGAGCTCTGAGCAGAATGTCTTAATAAATTATTGAAATTCACTTATTCTGAATATACCGGTCCGTCAAGTTATCCAAGAAATATAAAATAGATGACAGTATTTAGAAGCAAAAACAAGGAAAAAAAGGCATCATGTTTATAAGGAGCTTCTTAGCTGGGAGAGAAATATAGTTGACCATAAAGTATAATTCATTTTTAAAATTTTGCTTCTTGTTTCCCATTCCAGTTCTAGCAGTTGACACGACAGTTTTGACAGGTTATTCACACCTTTAATGTTGAAGAATTTCGCACCAAATCGATACCACTTGTTAGAAAATAAAGGAACTAGAATAATATAACAATATCAAAATCAAACAAGAACACAAGATTTACATAGTAAAATTATACCAAGAGCGGAAGAGGAGAATTTATTAATATCAATAATAGAAGATTACAAATTATTGTGTAGAATGTAAGGATTTTTTCAATATGAGTAGTACACCACATATATATAATATAATACTAAGACACTTAACATACTAGGAATATAATACAATGAAGAGTTCAATATAAGGTGAAATCTTAATACAATGGGTAAAAACTAATAATGGAATATTTGGGATGAAATAGGAGTTAAAAAGTGCCAAAAAAAAGGGACTTTAAAAGCTGCCTGGATATCACTGCCGCTTGGACGGCATCTTTGCAGAGCTCGGGCAGTAACACCGTCGCTCGAGCGATAATCTAACACCAAGCAAGTGCCCAGGTCTCTATTCTAAGAACTCAAGCGTCTCTTTAGTGTGAAGCGAGCAGCCTTCTAGCATAATTGTTTCATAATCCATCTTGGACTCCTTCAAGACATCTTCAAGTCCATTACCAACTTTCAAATTGAATTCCAACTTAAATTCCCAAATTGACTTCAACTAAAATTCCCAACTAGACTTCAAAAAGAATTCTCAAGTAGTCTTCCAAATAGAATTCCAGTTACACCGCAATTCTAACATTTAAAGTTAACTAGGGTTTACTGACAAAAGCTAAAGACTGGATTTGGTTTGGTGTTCTTCTGTCCGTCCAAATATTTTCTGAACTTTAGGAACTAACAAAATCATTCCAACAGAACAGAAATTGCAGAGTTCCTGTAATATCTCCTGAAATAATTTATAAGAAACTAATTCGGAAGATAGATTATCGTAAGGCGAAATACAAAAGCAATCAGAAGCTAGTTACAGCTTGAAAAATGAAGGCAGATGAAAAAGATAATTATGAGCTCATCAGCATAAACATATTATTAATAAGCGACAAAACTTGTCAACAGATTGGAAGGGAAATGATGGATAATTAAGACTGGCGACTAACGGATGGGCATGACATTCTGCAGTATTTTCTGGAAGTTAGCAATAATCTTACACTACCCATCATCCTTTTACGGCTATCTGGAGAAAACATGAAATGTCATACATGGTCTCTTCTTTTCTGTTATGATTTAACAAAAACAGGAATATTGTAAGCAAATGCTGTTACTCAACAAATTGGGAACATTGTAAGCAAATGCTGTTATTCAATATGTAATTACATTTTCCCCAATCAATAGAAGAGTCACAAACTAGTTTTACATTATTCATATAACTAACTCTGTTAAAATAAAATTTTAGGTTTATGTGGAAAAATTGCAGTAGTAGGCTGCAGTAAATGTCATCTTTGTTTCTTTTCCGTTTTAACTAAAACATACATTAAAGGCTTGGAGGAGAAAGTTTCGAGATAAGGACAGGAAAATTGCTTGGGATCTAATTCCGGGTTGCATTTTTGGTGTGTGTGGAGAGAAAGAAACAGTCGTTGTTTTGAAGACCAATTAAGGATAACATAACAGTTTAGGGAATTGTTTTATTTAACTTTGTATACTTGGTTTAATGCTGCGGCCTCTAGGCATATTAACGGGCTGCCTGATTTTATGTTGTTTCTTGCTGATTTAAGTCGATAATACACTTCCCGTGTACTATGTTTTTTGATTAATAAAATTTTGATTACCTTTAAAAAAAAAACTAAAACAGGAAATATGGTTACTAACGGTTTACTACATTTTCCAACATGAAATACAAGATCACAAACTATACACATTTTTTTCTCGCTAATTCTGTCGACAGTTAGATATCACTATCGGTAACTCAAAGTTGTATCGAATGAATGTGGCCATTCCCATGGTAGTTTTTTGAACCCTTTGATCAGTTGATGTGCTCCCCTGTCAAGCCTATACGAATTTTCTTCTTTTACAATAAATAATATTAGCAGCATGCTTCATTAAATACCATTGTGATTGAGGATTAACACATAAAATTGTAAAGATAAACAAATTATCCACACAAAATTTGATTTCCAGAGTATCAAGATTTGATCAGAGTATCACTTCTCATTTTAAAATCAACCATAAATATGTGACATCAAACAGCAACTTGCCCCCCACCCCACCACCTCATATTGGATCATGAATGTCCTGCATAGTTTTATTGAATGCATCAATGATATTCCGCACTATGGGCACGAATGATATACCTCATGAAAGTACATCACATGCATGATCCTATTGCCATACAGGGATCGAAATGCCCATAATCATCTATCTTTATCTCTGGAGCCTGCAAAAGATAACATTTTAAGACAAATGAAAACTAAATTGATCAGTAACTGAATCATAAGCGTAGTTATCTTCTGGCGTCTCCACAAAGTTTAGATCAGAAAAGGAGTACAATCCCAGAAGCTTTCCATTTGTTCTATTCAATCTTCTAATGTTTCGTGTTACTGTAACCTCGAACTGAAATCTATGTTATAATACTAGAACTACAAAGAAGCTACTAATTTGGTAGCTTTTGATAATGATAATAACATGTAATGCAATAAGAAAATAAACAAAAATGCTTAACGGAACAATTAAGCAGGTTGATTCAGACTTTTCCTTGAGGATTTCTATTTGAAAGACACAACTAACATCTTTACAAGGCAGAAGAAGAGTAACGTTCAACCACTCCTGGCAGCCATTCTTTAAAGTATTTTAGGCCAACTCAGCATGAGACAAGGCACCTAGAGGAGTATCAGTTTTCTGCAAGAATAAGTTAGTGATAATTAATCATGGAACTTCCTCTTCAATCCTTGAGCATCAGAAGTAACTTGCCTCCATCCCATATTAGCAATACTCTTACCCTGCTTAGTTAGCCGATAACCCTATTGGAATTACCAAAACAGCAATTAGCATCTTCTTCTGTACGATGATCACAATTAAAAATCAGGAAACTAACAGGAAGCATGTCATAAACTCCATATTTTATAATTAATTTATGGCATAGGAAGTACGAAGCAATACAAAATGCAGAAAATAAAAGTCTAAAAGAACCGAAGTTTTAAGAGATGCACTGAAAAGAATAATATATAAATAGAAATGCCAATTTTCATTATTTAGGATCAGTGATGAGAGTAGTTGCAGGTGCAAGAATTGAATGTGGCCAAGTCTGTGATATCTTATCGCAACGACATCAACAGCGACAGTCGTTGCCAAAGCAAACCAACAAATTACCTTATGCTAGATGACACGGGCACATCTATATTCAGAAAACAGTTTTGATGATAAGTTTTATTCTTGATTTTGACCAGTATTGTGCTTTGTAGCACGGACACTTCAATTAGGGTAGCGTGTCGGTGTCCGTGTCCGACACGTGTCGATACCGACATTTTTCAGACACTCTACCGTAATTATTTTTCTTTTTATATTAGAAATATTATATANGGTGCTGTATAGCACGGACACTTCAATTAGGGTAGCGTGTCCGTGTCCGACACGTGTCGGACACGAGTCGATACCGACACTTCTCGGACACTCTACCGTAATCATTTTTCTTTTTATATTAGAAATATTATATATTGTTAATTCAAAATTATTAGCAAGTAACAAATAGGTACTCACATTTAAAAGATTTCAACAAGAAAAATTAATAGCAAGTATAAAATTAAATTTGTATTATATAAATGAAGAATTTTTAAGAATTTAATCAACGTGTCAATAACGTGTTGTCTTTGTACCTTTTTTAAAAATCGCGTGTCAACGTATCCGACACGTATCGTGTCAGACACACGTGTCCGTGTCGGTGCATCATAAGTATTGTGCATTTGTGCTGTTTATTGTTAAGCAAGCTCATTGACATTGCTCCTCCCTCCAGCCCTGGAAGTTAGCAATCCAGTTAAGTTTGAAATTTTAAGTTGTCTAATAATCCCACCCTTTCAAGACGCATCAGATGAAAAAGTCTTAACAGTTTGTAGATTAACCTGTTAATTACATACAAATCTAATATAGATTTACGCACATACATAACACCCTCATATTTTTGTATTGTCAACACATTTACATATCATAAATGAATATAATGTAACCAAAATCGAGGTAACTAGGGAGGTGCAGACATGCTCTCCTTCATACTTTCAGAGCTAAATTTTGTAATATGAACCTGACTAACTATTTCTACTATGAGGCTAAATTCAAAAGGCTTGGATTAAGTGAAGGAATTCTAGGGTTCAACAGCCTGGACTGTCCACTAGAGAAGCTTGTCATTTGAGCAAACCAAAATGAATTTACATGCTTGAATTATTTGTGATAATTCTTACGAAATAGAAAGCATTTGGACATCATTAGTGATTTCCCCTGGCTTAACAGAAACAGCATTTCCCCAAGTAATGCTATGACTAACAACCTACTTATCCCAGGGAATCACAAAACACCATAAGGGTAAGAAATAACCCAAGACATCATTATTAGGAATAACAATGCTTTTGGACATATGTCAATTGTATTATATATCAACAATAAAACTTTTTAAGCCATAGAAACAACGATAAACAAGAGAAAACTCTTAAGTCTCCCAATTAAGCAACTAAGGTAATTATATTATTCAATACAAAATTAGACAGATGAATATAAGAACACACTAGACTCGTAATGTTAATATACATACGATGACGTGGACGAGAGCACGTAACCCTGGGACATCGATTCCATCGTCATTGGTCGCCGTAGCTGTCGGCTGATCGCCGAGATCATTACGACATTTTTCTCCATCTTCCGTTTTTTTCACCCTATTCTGCTGCAATTCAAAGAGGATTTTGTGTAGAATAATGATTACAATTAATTCATTCAAACATAAATGACACCGCAATAGCAAAAGGTGTCGTGGTGTAGTTGGTTATCACGTCAGTCTAACACACTGAAGGTCTCCGGTTCGAGTCCGGGCGACGCCACTATTTCCTGCCTCTTTTTAAAATAAATTTATATTTTTATATTTTCTTATTTATATTTTCAGTTGGGAGGGAGAGTTATTCCCGTCTCCGCCGCCCACTTACTCCTCCGAGCACCTCCTACCGCCACCCAGGTATACTAATTTTACTTACCACATGGAGGCTTCGATTCCTCGTCGTTGGTTTAATTCTTCTACTTTAACCCAATCTCGCCAGTCCAAAACACAATTTAACCTCTCGCACCCTGTTCTTCTCCCTGAACACGCCTTCAGCTGCGTAAGTCGCATCTCCTGCAAACCCTCGCTCCACTAATGGACTCCCGCTCTCACTTAATAGTCCCTCATGCCTTCGACGACAATGGGTCGCCTTCGGTGACGAAAGAACTTGGTAATTACTCTTCGAGTTTAATGTATTTGGCATAGTTTTCATTGGCACAATTTTTGTTTTGTGATTACTGTTAAGCCATTTTGGGTACGACTTAACCTTAAATCCGGGTTTTAACACGAAGGGGGCCCAACTGGCTATAAATCTACTAACCATGTTTTAGCTTAGCCATGTCGGATACGATTAGAATGTGTTGGCAATGGAGGTCGGTTATGAAAGGAGGAGTGGCATGTAATGACTCTCATTGTATCGCTAAGCTAGAGCTTGATTTATGGGTTTATAACCAGTTAGCCAACCTCCCCTTAAAAGCTGGTTGAGTTTATTCATTAGAATTTTTTTTTTTGGATTTTTGGTGATAATATTAATTCTTGAGAGATGTAGGCGGAAGAGTTGGAGAAGTGAAGAGGGTTACAAAAGAGACAAATGTATATGTGAAGATTAATCTGGATGGTAATGCCATGGCTGAAAATAATACAGGGATACCATTTCTGGATCACATGTTGGATGTGAGTTTTCCTTTGTTTTCTGTTTAATGGTTAGTTATAATTATTTCTCAACAATGATTTGTTTTGTAGGATAAAGTTTTTGGTTTTATATATAGTCATGACAGTTTCGGCTATGAAAATTATTTGTTAAGTTCGATGTCAATTTCAATGGGTCTAGCAATGAATTGGAGTGGAGAAAAAGAAATCTTGTAGTTGGTGTTTAGTGGAACAAAAGTTAGTTTGTTGTAGACTTGTAGTAGTGAGTAAAATGATGTGGGTGTTAAGTTTATTCATAGAATATCAATCTGATTTTATGCTAATAGTTCGATTATCATTATGTTTCTCAGCAACTTGCTTCGCATGGATTGTTTGATGTGCATGTGAAGGCTACCGGGGATACACACATTGATGATCATCATACCAATGAAGATGTTGCCCTAGCCATTGGAACAGTGAGTTTTAGATAATTTTACCCTTTATTTCATAATTTTGTGATCCTATGATTAATGCTTAGACATCACGTGGACCTCAAGTGTGTGTTTACTGGAGAGGATTGCATAGTAGTGATGAAGAAAAAGATGCTAATATCCTGTTTGTAATACTATATAATTTTTCCAAATAAGGTGTATGTGATGTGCTATATGTTCTATGTCGCTGATCTGTGTGCTATTGCTTCTGAAATCCCTTCTCAGCTTATGATTTATGGACATTGCAACGGTCTTGTAATTCCAGCCCTTCATTATTGAGAGTTCATGACTACATTTACCTTACAACTATCAGTATGGATTTGTTCTTAGTCATTAATCAAGATTTTTGGTTGATTTTTAGCTTCTATGTTTATACTTCTCCCTGTCTCTGAAGTCACACGATTGTTTTATCTATAGAGAGTGATTTTGGGGTCCAGTCGGTAGGTTAAAGATTCTTGTAATATGTGATGAGTGGTTTAAATTTCTAGAAGCCTTCAACTAGTTGATTTTACTTGAAAAAGTCATTTATTTTTTGCCTGAAATTTTTTGGCAGTACATATTGAAATTGGCAGCTCTAAATGTGTGGATTTATTACATATTGTAATATGTGATGAGTGGATTTATCCATGCAGGCTTTTCTGCAAGCACTTGGTGATAGAAAAGGAATCAACCGGTTTGGAGACTTCTCAGCTCCACTTGACGACGCACTAATACATGTTTCACTGGTATGGTAACACTTCTATGAAGTAACTTTCCGCCAATTTGATTATTTTCCATCAAATTTAAATTTAGAAAGTGTCTGCCTTGTCGACTTGGACAATGTACGGGATAATCTCTCGTCAGCATCCTTGAATTCTATTTAATCTGATTAAGTGAGTATGGTGGATTACCTTTATGAGAGTGATACTAAACTCATTAATGCAATCAATCTTGGATACGTAGAGGCAAAGTACTAGGTATAACAAGATTAGAGTACTTCCTTGACTTTCTGTTATGGTGTTCGTCCCAAGTTATGTGGTCGGTTTCTGTAATGAAAAATATATGTAATCATTATATTCTTGTTTAACTATACTATAGGATTTATCTGGAAGACCACATTTGGGTTATGATTTACACATACCGACAGAAAGAGTTGGTACTTACGACACTCAGGTAATTTGAATTCTATATTTACTTCAATATTTATGGATGAATTTACTTGAAATTTTCTTAATGTTTGCTAACATGATTGTGTTCTAGCGATATGGTTACAGTCAGCCAAATTCGACACGATTTGATTTTCATGTTTTCTTAACAGAACTATGTAAAGATTGTTTTACTACGACTTTGTTTTACTTTTAGCTGGTGGAGCACTTCTTTCAGTCCTTGGTCAATACCTCTGGAATGACACTTCATATACGTCAAGTAAGATTTTCTACTCATATTTCTGATCTTCAATGATGGTTAAGCATAATGATGTTCTTTTGTTCCAATTGATGGTGGATAACAATTTCTTAACATGGAGGGACCTTAGATAATTTACTTACCTTTACCAGAGAAGGACGGGCAGCTATCTAAAACTAGTCATTGCAAAGCTCATACATTTTGGCAATATTGATGAGAAGTGCATGTTTGGCCAAGCTAAAAAGTTAACTTATAATTAACTAAGTTTTTCTATTTGATAAATATTATATATTGTAAATGAGTTAATTACTTATTTAAATAATAGGAGTTACTTATAAAATGAGTAACCTTTTCTTTTTTACTAAATAACTTATTCAAGCATATTTGTAATTACATCCAATTTTAATTCTTACAATTGTTGCAGCATGTACTATGGTTTTCTTTTACTGTAGTGGGCCCCACGAAGTATGCTGTTGAAATTAATGTTTGACTTTGACTTTGACTGTATTTATAAATCATTTATAAATTTGTATCCAAGTGGAGTCTTAAGTTGTATATCAACATATTTCTGAATGGGAACAGCTTGCTGGGAGAAATTCTCACCATATCATTGAGGCAACCTTCAAGGCTTTTGCAAGGGCTCTTCGTCAAGCTACGGAATATGATCCACGCCGTCGCGGAAGCGTTCCAAGGTTTGAATTTCTTTTATTTACTCGAGAGATATTTGTAGTTTTGTGGCCACAGATTTTGGACACGTAGTGACTTGTAAAATGAATTATGACAAGATCTTAGCTTCTTTAATAGTGTCCAATACTATTCAATCTCTTACCAAAAAGGCACTAAAATTATAGGTGCGTAGCTGAGAAATTAATCACCCGTGCAACATTTAGTGGTGTTGATTCAATGATCCCTCAAAGTTTACTTGCAAATATGTAGATTATGTGAAGCTGAACTCAAAAACTTGTGTATACAGCTCCAAAGGGGTTCTGTCACGTAGTTGATTCCCAAAAGCCATGTCGAAGGGGGATTATGGTAAGCATAAGTTGATAATGATAAATTCTATCATGAATAATACAATGAGCTTTTCTTGACTCTGTCTCCTCCTAGCAGGCATTCTCAAGTCCTAGCATTGCTGTTGTAATACAAGTTGGGAATTATCAGATCGATTGCCTTTTTTCTCTTACAACGATGTGTGATTTGTATATTTTATTCGAGTCCTTGGAAACTCAGAGAAATGCCCTCGTTGTACATTACTTGCCATAAAATTCTATTGAGATAAATTTGTAATTTGAGAAATTCTTCGTTCTTTATTTAGCAAATTTGAAGGTACATTGTAGCCTTTGATATTTAATGAGCGAATTTAAACAATGCTTTCTGTT